>JAKSZT010054416.1:7946430-7968674 GCA_026826555.1 Tolypeutes matacus | reverse complement strand
ATCTATCTATCTATCTATCTATCTATCTATCTATCTATCTATCTATCTATCTATCTATATTTTCAGATTATATATTTATTTTTAAACAATTTATTGAAGTATATCATTCTTGCATGAACATACATAAACTATAAGTGTTCAGTAAACATCGTGAACTTACAAAACAAACATGCAAAATACCATACAGGGCTCCCACACATCTCCCCCTGACAAACACCTTGCATTGTTGTGAAACATTTGTTAACAAATCATGAAAGAGCATCATCAAAGTATTACTACTAACTCTAGTCTGTATCTTCCCTCCCTATACTTTTTTTAAAGGATTTATTTATTTATTTACTTTTATCCATTTTTACTGCCCCCACCACCCGCCCCACTGTGTTTGATGTTTCTGTGTCCATTTGCTAGGTGACTCTGTGTCTGTTTCTTGCCCTCTCTTCTCATCCTCCTCCTGTCTTCACTGGGATTTGATCCTTGGAACCTCCAATGTGGGAGAGAGGCGTCCTACTGCCTGGACCACCTTAGTTCCTGATTTTTCAGTGCATCTCATCTTGGCTCTCCCTTGTGTCACTCTCCTGTTACGTCATCATCTTGCTGCATGGATCATGGGGCATGGCAGCTCACCCGTGCACGGGGCCTGGTGGCCCACACATCTTCTATATTTTTCTTTTTTAAAATTTTTACCAGGAGGTCCTGGGGATCAAACCCAGGTCCCTCCATATGGGAGACGGATGCCCAGGCACCTGAGCCACATCCGTCCCCCTGTTATATCTCTTAAGGTTGACCAAAGATACCCAAAGTTACAATCTTTTTCCATACAGGATGGCCATATAATAAATCAGGCTTAGTTTATCATCAGCATTCCAAAAACCAGGTCTAGGGAGAAAAACTAGGTCTGGGGACACATACATGGTTTCTAATATAGCAAATGTTTAGCCTACCCTGATTATCACAAAATCAGTACAGCGAGAATATTCGAATGGCAATATCTATATTTAACATGCAAAATGTATACAACATTTTAAAAATTGCTTCAATGAATTAATGATTCAATTTTTAAAATGATCCAGAAAGGTATATCCCCTTATGAAAATGAGGTCATGAGAAGGCAAAAATATATGATACATACTTAATTTCAAACTGAAAACCAATCTGGGGGACAGATTCTCTTTTATAGACATTTAAAAATATATATAATTTCTACTTTTTAAAGTCAGGGAAAAAAAATTATTTAGACAAATTTAGAAAGGATTTTAAGTTCTCATATTGTAAAATTTACCCATTTATCTTCTATATGAAGGCTTTGGGGCATGCAAAAAACAATCAAGTAACATTTTATTTAGGGGTGGCATTTTAAAAAGTTCTTGTGAGAGTATTTTTTGTGCAGTCATATCATTCTTGTTCCTAAGTATATTGTAAAATGAATAAGAATTTTTCAAAAACATTAAGCATTTTATTGATGTTTTTTGGGAGTTACTTTTATAGCAAAAAACTAAAATATGAAATGCCTATGTAAAACATTCCTGTTTCTCATTGCTGAAATGTTAACCTATTTGAAGTCCACTGAAAAGTATTATCATTGATCTAAAGGAATGGCACTTTGGGATTAAAAAATGGCACAGAATTATTACCAGAAGAATCTTACAGAATGAGTTAATATAGGACACAATAGTGAACACATTCTTTTATCATATGGAGTTAACAATTACATTGTAATCCATGAATGATGAGATGACCATAACTATTAGCTTTCTAAAAGTATGCATCCTTGCTGCATGCCCAATCTGATACAGTCAGAGAACAATCAATAGCCACAGGAAATTAAATTGAACTTTACCTGTTCTCTAGTGAACCAGCGGGCGTCCTCTATTTCATTCTTGTCAACTTTAATTTCTGTAGACACTGCCACAGCTAAACAACCAATCATTAAGGAGGATGGCATTGGCCATGGTTGACAAGAGACATACTGAACATGGCCAACTTTGACTCCACTTTCCTCTTCTACTTCTCTCCGAACAGCATCTTCTATTGTCTCTCCTAATCAAATGGGGCAAAAGAACAAGTAGCTGATGAACATGCCCTGGACGTTTTGTGCTCTGAATGGTTCAAACATTTGGAAATCACTTTGGACAGGAAGCCAATTCAAAGAATCAGAAAGCAGAAGGCTAAAACTAGATTGGAATTAAAAAAATTTTTTTCTTAAGGCCATACATGGAATGACCATACATGGAATATCAAAATGCCAGTAAGAAACTTCATTTCTTAAAGGTCCAAGTTCGTCAGTTAGATTTTAAAACCAATAATTATAACATCTGTACCTATTTAGACATACTATTGGTTAAGCACTATTCAGGGACTTTATATGTTATGTAATTTATGCACTATCACTAAAGAGTTATACATCATCATTGCATGAATTTTTACAGTGGTTAATCTTTTTCCCACAAGAGTCTTAAAACTTTTTTATTCTGTTGTAAAAAAATATTAATGCAGATAACTCTTCAAGTCACTGAAAATTTGAAAATCACATAAAATGAAACAATACTTTTTCCTAAGACATAATTTTCTCCTAGAGGACTACTGACTTAACCATGGTAAAATAAAATGATGCCAGGAGCTGGTGTAGCTCAGTGGTTGAGTGTTGCTTCTCACATACGAGGTCCTGGGTTCAATCCCCAGCCCTGGTAGCTCCAAAAAAATAAAAATAAAAATAAATAAATAAAATAATGCCTAAAAATGTACTTTATATTTCTGATTCATTCAACTTGAGAATTACAGAGAGGGAATAGTTTCTAAATTTAGTTTATCTGGAAGCTTAGAAATATTATTTAAATATATCCTTCTATTTCAAATAGATTGATAAATTTTCCTACATTAAAATTAAGAAACTATGTTCATCATACTGCAAAGATAAGCCATAGACTAGCACAAGATATATGCAAGACCATAACTAAGAAAACATTAGCATACAATACATATAAAGAACTCTTAAAATCTATAAGGAAAAAGGAGAAACAACCAATAGAAAAACAGGCAAAAGATATAAACTGGTAAATTTCAAAGAAGGATAAAATTAGATGTCTACTACACATATGAAAAAGACTCTCTGTCAGCAGGGAAATGAAAATGAAAACTATGACAATTTCATATCCATCAGATGGGCAAATTAAGAAGTCTGAAAATCCTAACATAGTGAAGATATAGAATAATAGAATGTTTCATATATTGTTGGTAGGAGCAAATTGGCAGGAATATTTTTGAGAGCAAGTTGGCAATATCTAGAAAAGGTTAAGATGCTCATATCTTTTGAGATAGCAATTCTACTCTTATGCATGTACCATATATAACTTACAAATGTACACAAGGAGATGTATAAGAATATTCATTGCAGTATTGTTTGTAATAGCAAGAACCTTGAAATAAATTAAATGTCCATAAACAGAATGGATAATGTATTGCAGAATACTCATAAAATGGAAAACTGCACAGCAGTTAAAATGACCTAGAGCTAATAGAGGCAGTATAGGGATCAGGAGCATGGGTTTGAATCCCAAATATATGGAACAGCTGTGTGATCTTGGGAAAGTTATTTAGCCCCTGTGCCATAGTGTCCCATCTGTAACATTGCTGTAATAGAACTTACTTTATGAGATTGCATGAAGATCATATGATTTAATATATATAAAACTTCAGAACAGAATCTGGCACTATAAAAATTTATTACCATTATTATCTAGCAAAGCAGATTAATATTGCAAGTTGAGGTAAACTCTCATTTATTAATTAGACATGATCCTTCATTCATTCCACAAATATTTTGTTGAGCTCCTATTACTTATCAGGCGTTATTCTAAAGGTCTGGGATGCAGCAGTGAATAAAACAAAACCCCTACCCTGATTGACCTTACAATATAGTAGAGCAAAAAACATACAAATAAATATATAACATGTCATGTGGTGATAGTGTTGTGGGAATAAAAATAAATGAGGCAGAGTGAAAGGGATTATGAGTGTGGGGACTAACTAGTATATTTAAAGCAGTCAAGGAAAGGTTGTTTGAGAAGGTGACAGTTGAGTCTAGTACAGAAGAAAGTGAGGTATAAGCTATGCAGATACCTGGGGCAAAAGCAATAGAAGCTATATAAAATAGGAAATACTAAAATTTTTAAAAAACATAAAATGATCCTACAACTAAAAACATAAAAATTATATCATTTAAAATAATACATAGAACATATTTTATATTTTCTGAATTTTGTTACAATACTTTATTAGAGATTATTTCTCAAATTCTGTATAACTTTTTGTTTGGAAATTATAAGTCAAATGAAAATTACTATAAAAATCATAAGAAAAGGCTTACCAGGTTCAATAAATCCAGCAAGGCAAGTAAACATGCCCGGGGGAAATTTTTTCTGCCTGCCTAAAAGACATTTAGTCCCATCTGGATGAATAACTTGCATGATTACTACTGGATCTGTTTTAAAAAAATCAGACATATGAATGACAAGGAAAAATAAATTAGACTCATTGTGCAAAGTCTCAGTCTAGGAAAATATAAAAGTGTATTTCCTGTAGGAACAAGACTTCTGTTAAAAGAGATTGTATCTTTCTGTCGTAATGTAGTTAATGACAGAGTATCTGAAGGAAATTGCATAAAATAGTGTCATAAGGTAAAGGAAGACTATTTTTGCTCTCCTTCCTCCATCTTAAAAGCAACATTTATTGTTCACTTTTGGTATTATTTAATTAGAAAAGAAACTGAATAGGTAATACATGGGAATGGAGAAAATTCAATTTTGCTATTGCTAACAGTGAATTTCCATCTCCCTTTCATTCCAATTCTTAAGGTGTTTTTGAAAAAAAAAATTAGGGGAAGACCTTCATGATCTAGGATTTGGCAATGATTTCTGATATAGAAGAGCAAAAGAAAAGAAAGAGCAAAGAAAGAAAAAATAGATAAAATGGACTTCATCAAAATTAAGAACTTTTGTGCATCAAAGTGATTTATCAGGAAAGTAAAAAGATAAGCTACAGACTTGGAAAAATATTTGGAAATCATGTATCTGATAACGCTTTAATATAAAGAATGGCTACAACTCAGCAATAAAAAGAGAAACAACCCAATTAAAAAATGGGCAAAAGATTTGAATAGACATTTCTTCAAAGAAGACATACAAATTGTCAATTAGCACTTGAAAAGATGCTCAACATCATTAGTCATCACAGAAATGCAAATTCCAACCACAATGAGATACCATTTCACATCCACTAGGATAGCTATTATTTAAAAAAGGAAAGTATCAAGTGCTGGTGAGGATGTAGAGAAATTGAAACCCTTGTATACTGTTGGTGGGAATGAAAAATAGTGCACCCACTGTGGAAAACTGCTTGGTAATTCCTCAAAAAGTTAAACATAGAATTACCATATAACCCAACAATTCCACTTCTAGGGATGTACTCAAAAGAAATGAAAACGGATTCCAACAGATATTTGTGCACTAATGTTCACAGCGGTATTATTTACAATAGCCAAAAGGTGGAAACAATCTAAGTGTCCATTGACAGACAAATGAGTAAACAAAATGAGGTATATAAATACAATGGAATATTATTCAGCTGTAAAAAGGAATGAAGTTCTGACACATGCTACAACAAAGACATCATGTTGCAGCATGATGAAATAGGTCAGACACAAAGGACAAATATTGTATGATTCCACCTACATAAAATATCTAAAAGAAGCAAATCAACAGAGACAGAAAGTAGACTAGAAGTTATCAGGGGAAGGTGAAGGGGAGAACAGAGAATTATTAATAGGCACAGATTTTCTCTTTAGAGTTATGAAAAGTCTTAGTAACAGATGGTGGTAATGGTAGCATGATCACTGCAATTGTAATTGATTCCACTGAAATATACACTAAAGAATGGCTAAGATGGGACATTTTATATTATATATATGTTACTACAAATTAAAAAAAAGCCCATATGGCACTATGATTAAGTTTTTCTAACCATTAAAAATTTAAATTATATTAACAGTACACCTCCATAGAAGTCTCTAATCCAGCAAAACCTCCTCACTGGATCATGATTGAGAATCAGGAATTTAATGTAAAAGGCACCTGAGTAACAAAAAAAGATGTCACTAAGCCATGCACTTTATTCCCAGGAGATCTTCTCAGGTGTTGCTGGTCTATTTTTTTTTCACACACCTTTAAAGGCCTGGTTATCAGATTTCCAAACCCATAGCAGACTCAAAGCCACAATTAGAAGGAGAAAAGGTACAGGAAGATACCAGTAGTAATGAGAAGCTAGATCCAGGTTGTAACGCTTTGGTGATACCTCAAACAGTCATTGATTTATTGGGACTTCTTTGCCTCTTCACTAAATGGACCAAGATTGATGGGTATTTTGAAATCATGTATTTCAAGATATCATGATATTCAAGATATCAAATGCATACTGATCACTCCAGAGTTAAGAAATGGTTAATTATGTACAATTGTCTTTTACTTCAGAAGCCATGCAAGTAATACTTTAATATTTATAATATTACTGGTTAAATCAAACATGATTCTAATAAAAAGGGAAGCCCTTCAAATCCTTAAAAACTTTTCTTTCTAGAATGCCTTATTCTCCCAGATTCCAGATTGTTGAGATTTCATCGTAAGAGAAAAGGCTTACCAACTCTTGGATATGATGTGTTGTGAACACCATGGAGGCTAGGACAGTTTTCTTTTAAACATACTCTTTTATAGCCACCTTCTTCAATTGTAGTTGTACTTCCACAGGTAGGACAGAACTTATATCGACTGTGCCAGGCTAGAATAGATCTTGCTTGAGCTACAACCCCTTTATAAGACAGCAAAAAAAAGTTTTAATTCTGTGATAAACTATAAAAAAATAACAAAATAGGCATAATGTTCTTAAGTTACAATAAGGACATATGCTGTGTTTTCTTGAACAACTATGTGACCAAGGGTTTTAATACTCTTATTTTATGATGTATATTTTTCTTTTAAAGTAAAAGGCTTAATTTTCCAAAGGACAGATAAAAATTAGATTTAAACTTTATTTTGTACTAATAAAATATAATGCTCATGTATGGTAGATGTAGTAACATCTATCTTACACATTATTAGACCAGGCTTTTATTATAGATGATTTTTCAATTTGGGGTATACATGATTCTAGCTAATAGTGACTTTCAAAAAAATATCATACTACAAAGGCAGTTCCTAACTTGGATTTGGACATCTACATTTCCCTCCAAAGAAAATATTACTAGAAAAATTGTAGGAATCCTCCTCCACCTTTCTCCTCGGAGACTAAGCCTCTGCTGCTCCATGTCATTGTAGAACAGATCTTGTTTACAACTAGATACTGTACATTGTATAAAAATGCTGCATTTACAAGGTTCGTAATTAACTTTATGAAAAAATTGCCTGGCTATAACCTTTACTTTGGCATTTCAAAAATATTAATATTCCTGACCAGAAATATAACAATTGAGGTAAATATAACTAGAAATGCTACATTTCAAATGCCTGACAAATTTGTTCTCCCAACAGTACATTATGTATTCTAAGGATTTTTGAAATAAAACAAAATAATACTCAAAAACAACTTTTCAAATTGGGAAAAATGTAAACTAATAATCCTTAAGTAAAAACAAATGTGATGCTGAAATTCAATGAACCATAGGAAACATCAAATATTTGTCTATATTACCTTGTGGTATGTAATCTGCACTAGGGCATCTACATTATTTTAACATCATCCCAATAAGAAAAGCTAACATTTACTGAGTACTTATTATGTGCCAAGCACTTCACATTACCCAAACCAAAGATCCTTTTTTATTTAAACATTTGTCCCTACCTTACTTAAATATATTACTCAAATTCTTACCAGCATTCAACACATTTCCCTCCCTGAAATGCTCTGCCCTCTTGGTTCCCACAAACACATTTCCTGGTTTCTTTCTACCTTATGGCTACCACATCTCTATCTCTTTGATGGACCCTGTGCTTCAACTTGTCCTCTAAATTTAGGGGTATTAAGGTCTGATTCTGAGGCTCTCTGTAGTTTCCTGAGATTTAAATACCTTTGTGTTGATGAACCCCATAGGGGCATCTCTAGTTCAGACCTCTCCTCTGAGTTCCAAATTCTAATATCCTTCTCTAAAACAGAACATGCCCAAAATTGAACTCCTGATTTATTTATCCCAAATCTGTCCTGCTTCCCATGCACCAAAGGCCACTCTATATTCTTTGATGAAGAAATGTGATCACTGTCTCCAAATTACTAAAGACTCAAACCTGGCAGTCATTCTTGATCTTTTCCTTCATTCCTATATACCTTGTATCCAATTCACCAGCAGGTACTGTCAATTTTATCTTCAAAATATATCTCGAAAACACCCCCTTTTCTCCATCTCTACTGTTACCACTTTAAGGCAGGCCTTATTCCAGGTTACCATCATCTCTCACATTAGCTCTAAAATACCTCAAACTCTCCCTTTCTCTCCATCTGTATTGCCATTTAATCCAAGTCATTACAATCTCTTACCAGGGCTACCGTAATCCTCAATCCCCTTTTAAAAAGACTCCTGAATTCCATGCTTAATTACTACAATTCATGCTCTACAGAGTAGCCAGTGCAAGGTTTTTGTTTGTTTTAATATACATCAGACCTTGTTACAACATTCAGATGACATTTATACTAAAATCCCAACTTATTACCATGGCCTATAAGATCCCACATGAACTGGCATACCCCACAATAGAAAACAATACAGGGCCTTTGCTTTCATGCTCAGTGTATAGCAGGTGCTCAATAATTATTCACTAAAGAATCAAATGAAACCAACATGCTAATATTAGAGTTAATTCTGGGGAAACTAGTCTTGGCTGATTAAAACTGCTGTACCTGCCTGGGAAAACAGTTGCCAGGATCAGAACTTTAGTAAGTCTATAATAAAGGTGGCCTCATTTCACTGCTTACTAGAAAAAGTGAGTCTCCTGGAAATTGCAGAACACACAACTCCAACAGTTTGAAAAACCAGATTATTACCAGTACAATTAAGAAGTTTTCATCTCTTACCAGCTTCTTTTTCTTTCAATTGTAGAAGAGCTGGCATTGGAGGATGAAGAAAATAACAATTTTCATGTCTTTGCTTAAATTCTTTGGCAGCAACAGGATCTATACCTAGAGCAAACCAGGCAACCAACCCATCTTCCTCTTCTTTTGGGATTTCCTCAGCATAATTAAGCAACTTTTTTTTCATTTCAAGTTCTACTCCAAGGAAAATCAAAGTGATCTTCTCAGGCTGAGCCAAATAATCCTTTATATCTGTGTGATTCAGCTGACAAAGTCTGACTTCTGGCTGTTGGAAACTTTCTTTATTGCCACCTAGAGTAACCAAGGGATCTAAATCTGAAAAAAGGATATAAACTGTGGCTGGGTGGCTCTTTTTAGTTAGGAGCCACTTAGAATTGTTTCTTTTTTCACTTTTCCGGTCCAGCAATGTCCTGCTAAAATAATTTTCACATCCTTCCACCACTTCATTGGTTAGGAACCAAGGCTTCTTCCCACCTTTAGCATTAGCTAGTAAATTAGCTATGTGCTTATAACCCCAAAATTTAGCAATATCCAATGCAGTCTGTCTTGATTTATTGACAATGGACCTGTCACACCTACAGATGGGAGGAAAAATGAGGGAAGAAAGATAAAACAAGAAGTAAATATTTTCTCCAGTATTTATTTCAATAAACTATTTCTAGATGCATATTATAATCCCTCTATTTAATGACTACATAGACATTTTTGGTACATAATTTACTCTTGGGGAAATTAAAAGAAATAATCATAAGTGATGAAAAGTTAGAGATAATAAATATTTAAACTTTCTGGATAATTATTTATAAAATTAAAAAAAAAAAAGCAGTAAGTTTTATGTGCTATAAGGAAATACGAAAATTCTATAAGGGATCCTTCGTAGTAATGGTGGGTAGATTTACATTTTCATTGTTGGAAAAATAGATTAGACTAACTGATAAATTTGCTTTGTTATTAAGAAGGTTAATTTCTCAACAAAGGAATTCAAAATTTTCAGTTAGAACTATGCTACATTTTTACATAGCAAACTAGTCAATGAGTTATTTACTGGCTCAAGGATATAAATATGACTATGAGAAAAATTAAAAGTAAATATGAAATGCAGAAATTAAAAGACATCTACTCATATTCCATACCCACCCCCTAACCCACCATGCTCCTTTTCTTAGTACAGCCCAAAATGTTTACCCTTTCTCGAGGAGAAACTGGACAACATCTGGGTGCCCATTCCTTGCAGCATACATTAAAGCAGTCCAGCCATTTTCGGAAGTTTCATTGAGAAGAGATGGAGAATGACTGAATATTACTGTTAACTTAGCAATGTCTCCTTCAGCAGCTGAACAGTGAAACTGGGAAATCATTTCTTGCTTTGGATTTTTTTGAACAGAAGACATTTCTACCTTTAAAAAACAAAATTAGAAAATAATACTTATTTGCAATTGCAATATTTTGATTACACTAAAAGCCATTTGTTATCCACTTTGGATAGATCATATGGTATGTGAATATTTCTCAATAAAACTGCTCAAAAAAAAAAATAAATGCGTGAGAATAGCCAGAATTGTTCATTTTTTGTTTATTATATTATTATTGAAATAATGAAAATGCTCTAATAATGACTGGAGTGATGAATGCACATCTATGTGGTTATAACAGTTAACACTGATTGAACACTTTGGATGAACTGTATGCTTTATTAATATGTATCAGTAAAACTGATATGTTTTAAAAAAGTAATTAACAGTTAACTCATCATAGCATATATTTTAAAATTGTTATCAGTTTAGAATTATAAATATAATTCAACATGGGGGTATATAAAATAATGCATTATATATAAAGGGCATTGGTAGTACAGATAAGGGGGGTCATATCCTTGTGTGTCAGGTAACAAATATAGGGAGAAGGGAATATTTGGGGTAGACCAGAAGGATTTCATTATGGAATTGGGCAGAAGGATAAAAGCAGATTAGAAGTGAAGATGGAGATTTTCAGCAGATGACAAATAGTATTGTTAGATTCTACTGTACCAGGTATAGATCCATGACCTCAAAGAAATTATGATCCTATAGCTAATACTTTAAAAACCTTCTAAGTTTCACATGAAAATAATTTATTGCCTTACCTTGCACAATTAATTCTGAAACCGACCTGTGATTGGTTTTTGTGCATGGTGTAGGGGTTGAGATTCTTTTTATCCCAATATATAATCCCCAATGTATAAAAGACTCAGCCCTGTTTTTGAAATTACCATCTTTGTTCCACTGCACTGCATTGTTATCCAAGTCATAAATCAGGTGACCTTATATTTTTGGATCCATTAATGGACATTATTCTATTGGTCACTTTGTTCATCCTTGAATCTCAGAAGCCCTTTAAATCATTAATGTTCTTTGTGTTTTGTCACTCTATTGTTTCAGTAAGAAAAAATATGGGAAAGAATTGCCCCATACTCTTACTACATGTTACCTGTTATGGATTAAGTGTGATAGGGCAGAAACTGAGCTACTTTTTTTGTGGAAATGATTTACGTTTCAGGGGTCTATGAAATTGTCAAAGTTCTTTTTAAAGGTATAAATATTTTTCTATGAAAACTTTCAGATAAAATGTTATTCTATGAAAACTTCCAGCTACTAAGTAAACATTAGGTACTGTGACTAGTCTTTTGCTATCCTAAGTAATAAGTTATTTTGGCTAAAAAGAAAAGGCATAACCCATAATTTTTGACAGGTATTGTCTGCTGGGTTCTTAAACACCAATCTGGCTGATCAAAATTTTGTAGTAGAAGCAGTTGGAACACAGTGTTTAAAAAAAATGGGCATAAGGGATTAATTTCATAATAATTTAAAAAATAAAATTATTAATGTTAATTATATTATTAATTTTATATCTGTTCACCTTTCCTGTTTACTTGTGTCTCCGCTACTATAAAAAGGTCAAAACTACTCTTTTGAATAAAACCTAATATAGAAAATTTGTTTACAACTTAAATTAGGACCGACTTCTATATTAGAAAACAATTTTTAAAATTTCTTTTGATTAACTTCTTAATTTACCTCCCCATTCCCTTCATATTGAGATTTCTCGATGCTATTAAAATATTATGAGTAACAAAAGTTACATTTCAGGACTTTATTCTGAGGCATAGCTATACACTGATTCATGTATGTTCTCCTTCCCAAGTTGCCTTTCCCTTAAATTTATTTATTTTTCCATAAAATCATATCGCACAGTTTCTTCAATTAAGTTTACTTTGAACACTATTTCACTGTCCCATGTCCTGAGGTCAAGGTCACCCCGTCAACCTTCCCCACACTCCATTCCAGCTGGTTGCAAAACTGTTACCCAAAACACAATGCCATCCACTGCCTCAATGAAATACTGCTTAAGCATACAGTATTCTTAGAAGGGGACAACGTTTACTTTTCCACTTAGCTTTCTCAGCAGAAACGCCATCTAGAAATAGTAACCATTGCTCATTTGAAAGAGAAGCACAGCAAGCCTGAGATCCAGCTCCGCATACTTTTTCATTTTTCATCAAGAGGTCCTCCAAGAGATAAGGATTTGAAAGGAGGATGGGGTGTTTGTCAGCTTCACGCTGACCTTACTTTCCAAAAAGAGCATGGAGTATTCTGAGACGTAATTTTAAAGAATCTTAGGTTTGAATGGACTTAGATATTAACCAAACCAACATTTTTTATGGATGTGTAACCCGAAACCCATGACTTGCCCAGGATCACAAGGCCCGAGAGCGAAAGGGCGGGACCTCTAACTTGCCTCTAGACATTAAGTCACTGACAGCCAAATATCGAATTCCACGCACTGGGCATTAACAATCTATTTAATCAGCCAAGCACCATCCGTGTACGTTCTCTCCAAAGGGTAAAATGTCTTAAAATATTTCACTTTTCACCACTACTGTGAGATTCCTTCTCTAAGCATGAAACCACACGCGAAGGAAGTAGCACTTCCTTTGCCCCCTCTCAAAGCTTGGACTAGAAACTTGACCAGCTACAGGACCCGCTGTGCCCCCCGCCCCCTCCCCGGCGCTCGAGTCTCGGCTCCCGCGCCTGCGCCCGTTGCCCTAGCGCGAGGCTGCGCCACCGGACCCAGCAGGGCCGGGCTAGGCAGCGCGGATACCAAAGAGCTCGGAGAACTGGTCACCAGCTTTGGAGGGGATAGTAGGGCCAACTAACTCGCCACTGCTGCTACTAACCCAAATTTGACCAGAGTAGAGGTTGGTTAAGGTGTAGTCGAAGGACTGGGTAAATCCCACTCTCACTTTTCCCAGCGCCGGATGGAGCCTTCCTAACTTCCGGCAGAGGCCAAGTGTCATCGCTTGGCTTTGTGGGAGTTGTAGTTTAAGTTTGCGCGAGTGGTGGTACTCGGGCAGAGGCTCTCGGGAGCCGGGAAAGGGGTTCAGGGCTTGGGAGATGGGTATCCAAGCGACGGATGAAGGGTTGATTTCCTTAAATTGAGCCTAAGATGGGTAAAGGGTAGTGCGGACGATGGGTAATTATGTCTATGGCAACGGTTTTAAGCTTTTTTAAAACCAATATTTTTCACCCATCTCCTTAGTCTTCTTTCCATTGTAGTTCAAATCAATGGAGTGTTCAAAGCATCCTTTGGAGTTAAATAAACACGGGATATTGGCGGGACCAAATCACTTAAATGCGTGACTTTAAGCAAGTTATTGACCTCTGTAAGCCTCAATCTCCTTATGTAAACCACGGTGCCATATATTGACCGTGCCATATATTGATGCTCACGTCATTCGATGCCTTTTAGAATGTGTGTATCCTGTGTTTTGAGTTTTAAGTAGGATAATGCATGCAAAGCTCTTAGGACAGTGTGAAGTGTAGAACTAGCATTCACAACACAATTATTGTAGTTATTTTTTTTTCTTATTTTATATCCTGCTTTCTTACACGCCAAAACCTATAGAAGTTATGTGAATTCGAGATGACAAAGATAGGTGTTGGCAGCGTTCTAATTCCAACAACAGGAAATTTTCCTTTACCAAGCAGCCTAGGACAACCAGGAAGAGTACAAGAAGTTTCTTAAGAGTTAATCATTGATCCCTACCCGGATTGTACATTGGAAGGTCCTACTTTACACAGTGAAGTTGTATATGCCTTTAAGTATTATAGTTTCATAACTGCTTTCCTAACTTTACCTTATGCTTTTGTCTGTGAGTAGTAGTCATCAGTCTTTAGTGATTTCAATGATTAGATAGGACGCAGAAATATTGTTTTAGTTAATGTGCTTGAAAAACCCAATTTTCATTTTTAAACATATATTAAAGCAGATAGATTAGTGTAATTAACCCTCATTGTATTAGTTTACTAGGGCTGCTTTAACTAATTACCACAAATTTGGTGTCTTAAGGCAATAGGCATTTATCCTCTCACAGTTCTGAAGGCCAGAGGGTCTAAATCAAGGTGTAGGCATGATCTTGCACTCCTTCACAAGACTCTGAGGGGAGAATCTTTCCTTGCCTTTTCCAGCCTTTGGTGGCCTCTGGTGTTCCTTGGTTTATGGCAGCATAGCTGCAATCTTTGTCTCTGTCTTCATATTGCCTTCTCTGTGGCTGGCTGTGTCCTTTCCTCTTCTTAAGGACCCAGATTTAGGACCCATTTTTAAATCCAGAATGATTTCATCACGAGATCTCTAACTGATTATGTTTGCAAAGGCCTTCTTTTCAAATAAGGTCACATTCTAAAGTTATAGGAGGAAATGAATTTGGGGGCGGGGAGACGCTATTCAATCCAAAGCATTCATATATTAATCATCTAGTATCAATAATTATCAGTATATGTTCCCCTTCCTAGATCTTTGGATTCTTTTGAAGCAAATTCCAGACACCATGTTCTTTCATTCATGAATATTAAGAATAAACGTTTTGGAGTTATATATTTAAAAAATAAGGGCTTTTAAAAGAACATAACTAGAATGTCATTAATACAACTACAATTTTAACAATAATTCTTTAATTTCACAAGAGAAATTCAATACTCAAATTTCCTCAGTTGTATCATAAATTTTATTTTATATGTTTTACAGTTGATTTATTCAAGTCAGGACCTAATCAAGGTTTCCACATTACCTTCGATGTCCTTTAATCATAGGTTTCCCCCCCCCCACCTTTTTTTTGCAGGTATTTGTTAAAGAATAGAGACCTATAGAATTTTCCACATCCTAAATTTTCTGACCGGATTCCTGTGGTGTCCTTTTCACCTGTATTTCTTGTAAACTGGTAGTTAAAGCTAAAGGATTATTCAGATTCATATTTGATTTTTTTTCCCTGTGGCAAGAAGACTCAATAGGTGTTTTAGTTTACATTCCTATTGCACTCCATCCAGAGGTACACAATGTCTGGTAGTCTCTCTTATTGTCATGTTATAATTGATTATTTTATTCAGATATTATCAGTTTCATAAAGTTTATGATAAATATAAATTTTCCCATCATCTTTTCAGCTAATAATTTTAGCAATCATTGATGATTATTGTCTAGAGTCATTATTTCATTAGGAATTGCAAAATGGTGATATTCTAATTTTATAATTCACTCTATATTTACTAACTGAAATTCTGTTATAGAGAACTTTACCTCATTAACTATCTGTACAATTTATATAGGAAGTGTAGGATAAATGTGTGATTTTCTCCTTTATTTCCTGGTTTTCAGAATAATAGTTACTTCCCAAATATACTCCAAGCTTTTAAGTATATCTAAGAACTCATGAATGCTAATATTTTTTATGTGTTTCAGTTCATTGCAAATATTATTTTAAAATATTTATAGTTTTTATTTTTTGATGCCTCCTCAAGTGGCCTCCTAAGTTTTTGAGCAGACTCATATATTTCATAGCTTACTTTCTTTCTGGTACAGCAATGTATTTTAGGCTCATCTTGTAAATATTTTGCTTCAGACCTGGAATCAGCCATTTCTACAAGAAGCTTTGCTTCCTTTTGATAAGAAATGGTATTCTTCATACTTGGGATGCTCATTTATAATGGATTACTGAATATCTCTCTGCATGTGATCATCTCCTAGGGAAGTTGTTCAGATTCTTTACAATAGATTGCATTCCAAGGATAATAATAGTGCCAACATAGATATATTAATGAAGCTGGGGAAGTGTTGTATTCCTCTAGGTTCTTGGCTATGTCACATTAAAGAATTTAAGAACATGCCAGTTTAGTTAGGCCAGTAAAAGGAATTTATTGAGAAATGGGAGAAAAGGACAGAAATACGCACCAAGATTTGATGCTGGCTCCTCTAGGCAGAGAGAGCAATTTGGCTTGTGCAGTTACCTTTATTAAGATATTAATTACTCCTTTCCTTACTATGATAAGGGGAGGGGCCTCAGCTGTTATTTGTTACCCCATTTGGGAGTCAAAGGTGTGGCCTTTTGTTTGGGGTTTTCTAGGACCAATGGGGAGGCCTTTTTGGAATTATCCAGGGCCTCCCCTTGGCCCTGGAAAGAGTCCCAACTGGAAATTCCTGGTCAAGGTCTTGGTGGAGCCCTCAGGCTTTGTTTTTAGTAGTAGTAGTTTCTGGGCAGGATCTTGTGGCCATTTTGTCTGTCCGCCATTTTGCGGTTCGTCTTCTCCACATTTCCCTATACTAACCTGCCTCATTAAATGGCATAAAAAAATGCTGTTTTTAATTTTTATTACTTTCTTATTTATAAAGCTAAATGCTCCTAAATGCCTATAGGAAAAAGTTAAGATTCTTTAGTCTAGCATTATATACTCTTCTTTATATGGACCCAATGCTTGTTTTAAATATCGATATTTTTCCCCCAATTTCCTATATAAGCAGTTTCTCTGATCTAGCCACACTGGCTTATCCACTGGCCTGGGGCACCTCTTGTGCTTTCCTGCCTCACTCCTTTTGATCATGCTACTTTTCCTAACTTAAATTTTTTCCTTATCCAAATCCTATTCATTTCTCAAAAGCCAGTTCAAGTTCCTCTTCTGTTGAGTTTTCTAGATAATTCCTGTCCATAGGATTATCAGTTTCCCACCAGTATCCCCTTGCTCTTCCCACTTCAGTTTATCCTGTCCCTTCTTCCAATTGCCAGCACATGTATTTGTCAGAGAGCTTTTTCTGGTCACCAGCACCCATTTTGCTCTGGTGTTCAGGAGACCAGTAATGCCATATAAATAATATCCTCTAGGAGTAGTCCTCAGATCATCTGGCTTCCAGATTTCTCCAGTGGAAATAGTTTTTCTTTATCTACAGTGGAAATTTGCATGATAGCCAACTCTTTATTGGCTGTTTTTCTCTGCTTCACTTTCCCTTATCCCTACCATTGTTTCCCCCTAGATAACCCTTTGCACTCAAAATCTTGCCTCAGCATCTGCTTCTGGGCAAACCTAGACTAGGAAAAGAATCTTTTCTTCTTCTCAGTGCAAAACCTCTCTTATGTACTAGTTACCCTCCACTGCATTGCTTGAGAGAATCATTAACCATCATTAAATGAATAAATCCCTGTTGCCCTTTGCCCTTCATTCTGGATTTCACTATATTCTATTGCCTGTATGAGAATCAATGTCATTGCAAATAAACACAAGAAATTTGAGTTGATTGCCCTTGAGACAACGTGGAGTTCAAATTTGAAACCATTGTTTTATTTTTCTGCCCATAGCGTCTTTTTTTTTTTTTTTTTTTTTTTTTTACAAAATGGCTTTTCCCTCACCATTACCAGCCCTCTAACATCACAGGAGGGACCTATTGTACTTTAGTTTTAGCTACTCTGGAAAGTGACTCCTTCCTTTTTTCATGTGCCCTGCAAATGAATGTTGTGTATAATATGTAACCTTTTTCCTAAGACAGAAATATGTCTGGAGATACGTCTTATTCTTGCCATACATTGCTTTTAAATAATTAACAGTTCATATATTTTTACTTTTTTCTCTAATAGGTTGTAATTTCCTTAAGTGTAAAAAATCTGAAAAAAAATTTAATCTTTATAGAAATAGATGTTTTTCTTTCATATATAAGGCACTTAAAAGTTGGTGATTGATAGTGCTGAGATACAGGAGAACTGCATTTTAACTCTATAAAATTTAGAGGTGAATGCAATAAATGTGAGGGTTATCTTGAACTCCATACAAAGTCCTTGAAACAAGATAGTTTCATATATAATTACAGACAGGGAGTTTCTAATTTACATATATAATATGCATATTCTACATTCTTGAATACACCCAATTTGCTCTGGATTTAGGACATTTGCACTAGCTATTCCCTCCTCTTGAAATACTCTAACCCTAGATTTTCAAATGGGTGGATCCTTCTTGCTGGTCATGTTTCAGCTCAAATGCTACCTTTTTAGAGAGCTTTTCTGATCATCCATTTATAGCCACTATTCAGATATTTTCTTATTTCCAGTATTCTTGAATTTTCTATTTTTTGTTTCTGATGTTTATTTATTGTGTTTCACCATTAGATTGTAAACTACTCAAGAAGGTCCTCATGTATCTTATTCACTGCTGAATTCCTAGTGAGTGGGATGGCGACCACTTACTTAAAATGAAAGTTCTGAAGACAGAGAGTTGAACTATAGACAGCAGTAATTTCTTTCTTTCTCATGAGAAAGGGCACACACCCAGGCTAATGGAAGTGGGCAAGTGCGCAGGATCAGTGTAAGAACAAAGATTATATAATTCCCTTGATGCAATGTCCCATTTCTCTCCCTCCCCAATCTTACCCATCTCCCATTGGTTGGGAGTTGTGGGCTTACAATCTTAGGCGCAAAAACTAACCCAATCCTAAAGCGAAAATTGTAAGGGTAACTTTTCAGTGTCCAAGCTCATCCCTTTTACTGATGTGGATTTTTGGGGAAGTGACTTGAACAAGAATGTGGGAGGATTAGATAAGCAGGAACAGGGAAAAGTTCTGAAAAGAGGCCACCTAGAATGTGGGAGGGTTAGATAAGTGGGAACAGGGAATTCAGTTTGAGAAGAGGCCACCCTTTGTTCTATTTCTCTCACTGGGATCTGGGATTTTGCTTGGCATATGGAAAACATTCACTGAGTGCTGAATGGCAGCTGAATGGTTGTTTTCATATAAATTATAGAGTCAAATATATTTTTAGTGTTGCTGTCATACCTTTGACAAATAGAACTTACTTATCAACTTTAAGCAAGAATGCATCTGATTTTCTGTGGCTTTGTTTATTTGTGTGCTTATGGAATTTATGCAGAAAAATAGGATCTGGTTCCTGCCCTCAGGGAGTACACTGCCTCATGACGTAAAATAGATGGTGAACGATTACATGAACTATGATAGAGTGAAGACAAAGCGGAGAGAACAAAGTAGGCATCCTGAGGCTAGGTCAGGAAAGATATGATGGAGACTTAAAGTGTTCACTCATGCCTGATTCTTCTCTACTTCCAGAGCCTCTGGAAGGATGACATGGCCCAGGCCCCTTCAGCTAGGTATGGCCAAATGACTCATTCTGGCTAATGCACTATGGACAGAAGTGGTGGTCTTCTGAGTCAAAGCATTTAAAAGACCATCCCTTGCCCTGCAGATCATTATTCCCATTGTGCAACCTGGAAGCACATGTTACGATGAGGGAGTTACAAGCAGATAGGGCTGGCAGTCACCATGAGGAGACAGCTGCCATGGAGAGCTGCCAGATCTGCAATAGGCTTTATATAACTGAGATCTAAACCTTTGTGGTTAAGTCACTACCTCATCATAACCTGGTCTATTCTGAGTGAAACAGAAAAAAGTGAGAAGGTAACCTTTGAACTCAGTTTTGAATGGCCAAAAACAAGAGAGTGCAATCTGTTTGTCAGGGGCTCTTCCTTTCCTTTTTGTCAGGGTAGAACCTGGTCCCTTAAAAAGAGTAGGAGTAAGCTTGAAGATAAAGGTAGGTTAATATTCCAAATGCTAAGGAGGGAGTAGAGCCTACTACTAGATATGTCAGAAAAATATATTATAAAATCCTGATCTTCAGGGGCCCTAGTAGTCTGTGTGCTGACAGTGCTCTGTCAGCAGTCCCCAGCTTGTCTGATTTAAGGTCTGCTGTGTGCTCACACTGCTTTTGCAAATACATTTTCCTTTACTGAAAATGATAGTATGTATTAGCAATTTGCAGAAATGACCAATATAAAACACTTTACCCTTTGCCATGTGTATGTCTAGAAATACCTTTAATCACTAAATGCACTTATTTATGATTTTTTATGGGTACCAAGCCACTTTTGTTGAGTTTAATGGTAATTTCATCTGTCTTATGATTTTCAGAAACAATTTTCTGAATTTTTCACTCTTGGAAGTATATGGAAATGGCTGTATTTTTTTCATACAAACATCAATTTAGCTTATGTATTTTCTAAGAAGTCCTAAATAGCAGTTTAGTCTTATTTACAATCAGTTTTTCCTTTTGCTGTATGAGTTGTGTTTTATGAAGCACCCACCCCATGATGTGAGGAGTTTGTCTGATCACAGGCAGAATTAACATTGCTTGAAAGAGCAGTATTCTCTCTATGTACTCAAGTTAATTGATGCAGTAATTTAGTCATTGAGCCACTGTTCACATTTCATGTTTAAGTCACTTGATTTTTTTCTTTTTTAGAATGTCTAAGCTGATGAGCATTTAAATGGATTTGTAGCATTTAAAAATGTCCTCAAAACTGATTGCAGCTTGACATCCATCAGATTCTATATTCAGTTTTAGTAGTTATTTTGAAGTTTTCAGATAAAAAAAAATCAAATTTAATATTCTGCAACAGGTTTTCCCATTGCCATACTAATCCCAGAGGTGCACTATATATAAATATATATATATATATTTAGTTTTAGTCTCCTATTTTTTTCCTTAGGATATTTTTGACCTCAGATATTTTCTCCTTTAAATTTGACTGAGCTGTGATCATGGCTCTGACCTCTAGCCTTGAAAGAAGAGGAGTTATGCCTCTCAGGAGCGATGCCTCAGGCACTTTGCAAGTTTGCTGGCGGGATTATTTCCCAGGCTGCGAAGTGATGACCTTCTACGGAAAGTGAATGTCTGCAGTGCACGTAAATTCCTTCAGCAGTGATTGAGAGCCTTGGGTTTGTTACCTGCTCTATGAATCAGAGTCCATTCTTTCTCTATGGAGGAAGGGTAATTTAGTGCTTTATTTAAAGCCATATGTTATGTGCTCACATGTCAGTTAATTTACTGTTAGTGGTGAATATATTCTGTGTTTCAGCCCCATATAGGGTTAGTTCAGGAGTAAATCTGGACTTTTGAAATGAAAAACTGGGATGGCTTTACATTGATTAGAGGGCACCTTACCTGTTATTTCTAAACAAAGTGCCCCGACAGTGCTTCTGTCAGCAGTCCCCAACTTGTCTGATTTCAGTATCCCAGAGAGGATTTCTATTGCTTCCTAAGCTATAATTTCAACAATAATATAATGCTGATTGCTTCTATATCCTCAGAATACATTAAAAAGAGGAATGAAATTTAGAATGATTAATAAACCCTTTTGAATCTTTGGGATAGTCTTCTGTTTTTATTCTCTGAACTGAACTGTTAATCTGAGTCCAGTAAATTTCTAGAGTTTTGAAAAATTATAAGAATATTTCAATTCTCTTTTTGGAATATATTCATTCAAAAAGAAGTTATTAATTTTTAAAATAAAAAATGGTTTTTAACCTTATATGTGATTTTTATCATTCATGTAAAAAATACTTGATATATTTTAAGTTCTTGTGCAAAATACTCAAGAATCCACTTAATGCCACTATACTGTTTAGCCAGTTCCAATATAAATCTGATTGACAGAATTGTGGAAGGACTAGAGTAATTTAAGAGAGCTCTGTCACTGAAAGCCATGTGAAGTACTTGGAAAGCCAGGATGAGGAACGATTACACATTACAAATGCCACTAAGGATATCTCATATAATATTCCATTTTGTTCTAGTTAAAGTTATCTGCTATGGGTGAAAACATTTCCAATTTAAATTACAGAGCTTTTCTGGCAAAAGGACCATCGATGTGATGTTTCTTATTCAGGACCAGGCACTTTGGTCTGAAATAGAATTTGCACAGTGATTCTTCCATCCATCCATCCATCCATCCATCCATCCATCCATCCATCCATCCATC
>JAKSZT010054416.1:7917059-7946420 GCA_026826555.1 Tolypeutes matacus | reverse complement strand
ATCCATCCATCCATCCATCCATCCATCCATCCATCCATCCATCCATCTATCCATCCATCCATCCATCCAAAAATAAATGAGTTCTGTTGATAGTGAGTGTTATTTGAAAGCACAACCTAATCAAATTCTATTACTAAGTACATGAATCTCATGTACGAGGTCCTGGGTTCAATCCCTGGTACCTGGTAATTTTACCACTCTCTTTTGCTTGGTTTCTTACTTTTTAGCAAGGGAATCTGATATATCTTGATGCAGATTTATTTATAAGTATTGGGCCTATGGAATCTGATGAAGTGGGCAAGGAAAGCAAAAATAATACTGTCTCTGTCTCATCACCAATTTGATGACATGGGATAATTGGATACTGAGATTAGTGTTATATTAGCCAGTACCCTCACCATTGTTTCCCTTCCTTTTCTCTCTTTTGTCTGCCTTTCAAGATCAAGATTTTAGTTTAGTTTATCTGAGAAAAACTAGAGTGATATAGCTGGTCCAGTGATTTTCAATGTTACAATTCGAATATTGGTCCTAGTTATGAAACCACACTATAATTTCATCTTTGAGTTTTAATGATCTCAAATAGGGAAATAATACATGATAACTTGATTTGTAAGCCTACTTTTGGGAGGATGTATAAATTATCTCTGTGGAATTGCATTGGACCAAAACATAATGAATGATGTAAGTCAAACTGATTTATAATTTTTAAGCTGTTTTTTTCTTACAAACAGCAGTAGCCTCTGCTTCCTGCTTGGCATTCCCCCTGTGCCACTACCATCATTTAAAGTCATCTAACTGGGGCACTAGAGTGGCTTCATAACTGCTCTACTTGTCTTTGGGCTCATCTTCTAATTTATCTCCAGAATATAGCTGTAGTGATCATTGTTCTTCCTTTGCTTAAAGTTCTTTGTGTCCATGCATCACTTTCAGGACAATATAGAACTTGAGGTCCTTTTTTTCTTTAATTGCAAATACCATTAATTAAAGCATTTTGAGGACATGTGCTCAAATATGTTTATTTATAAATTGTACATATGAAAAACAATACTTATAATACTAAGACATTATGTACATTCTATAACACGTACAAAAATAGAATTTTTTATATAAAAAGTAGGTGGTAAGAATAAATATAAAAAGAAGCTCTAATATTTTCTTCCTGTATTTATGTATTTATTTTGCGCATCCGTGGATACATGCACCCCACTTTGGAGAACGCCATCATTCTTCTGTTTGCTTCCTATCCTAGAGCCATAACTGAATAGTTGCAGAAGACTGGTCTGTCAGAAATACCTCTCTCATTCCACTTCCTCACTCAAGTGTCTTCTTGAGGAATTTCCGCTTGATCTTCATGACCAAGTTTTGCTTCACCAGCTTTGGTAACAGCATTATATCTCCTTCCCAGAGCATTCTAAATTACCCTTTCCCATAATACTTTATAGTACACAGGTTTAGTTTTTCTTCCACCCTGAAGATTAGGAAGTCCTTGGGGAATAACTCACATTCATCTTTTTATTCCTAGCAGCAACCATAATGTCCAGCACTTGTTATATCCTCAGTAGAAGTTAAATGAACACATGCATGAATCAGGAAGGAGGGTGGTGAAAGTGAGGGGAGGAGGAAGGAAGGAGGGGGAAGAAGTAGGGAAATAAGGGAGGGAGGGAAGGAGGAAGAAGTTAACTGGTATGATAAAAGTATGACAACCAATCACTTAGTAGAAGAGGATTTTAATCCTCATCACCCTGCTTCCCTGAGTGTCAAATGGTAAGTATTCAAGGAAGGTAATTAAATACACACACACACACACACACTTAGGTGAGAAAGTCTGTTTATTATGTAAGTATCAAATGTAAATATTGTTATGTAAATGTTGTCCATTTTTCTTCGATTCCTAAATTTTCACCTGGTAACCCTTTTTTCTTGAAAGCTTCATTTTTGTCATTTGGAAAAAATATTCTTTTCTGCTTTATATAATGCTGTCAGACCAAAACAAGTACAAAAAATATTGAAGGGCTCAAAGTTCCTTTTGAAATGAGTGTGAGAATAGAATGAATCATAGGAAACAGGTTATGGATAAGGATAATGTATTTTGATGATATTCAAATTCATTCAGCAAAGACCAAATAAGTCAGAGCAGATTTGCTGGTTCATCAGTTGTGCTGCTTCTGCATTCTTATTAGTAAACTGTAACACATTTTACAAAGACTCAATCTTTTCCCACAGGGCACAGCTCTAGGTTAAGCCTAAAAAGCAACTCTCATTATAGATCGTTCATTGCAAGTGGAGTGAAGCAATTACAATATCTCTCTGAAGAGGTATATTGGCCAAACACTTTATTTGGGAATAGTGCATTATACTGGATTAGTTATTTAATACTTTGGCTGTTATTCAAATTTGAAAATGGGTATAGATGCTCCCTTTGGATCATTTATATTGTTAAAAAAGCAATAGCTATATTCTGGAAAAGAAAAGTATATGGTCCTTACCAAGCCTCTAAAAGGACACATGTAGGCATTTCCCAATCATTGTTTTTTATTGTTTATATATATCATTTACTGTAACAAAGAAAATTCTTTTGAAATTTTACAGAAATTGACATTTATCTATTTGACTCACTCCAGTAATCATGTTACTATTATAAGCAAATTTCCATTCTATTATTAACTTGTCTTTGAGCAAATTTAGATATAAAAATCTGGAGACTCTTTTTCATGTTTAATTTGTCTGAATTTTCTCATTTGAAAATTTGAATTATTTTCCATGAGATCTACTTTTTCATAATGGGTGAATCAAAATTCTGGCTCATTTTAGGGCAAATTAGTTTTTCTAAAGAGTCAAATAGTCTCCTTGGAAATTGCATGAACTCTTTTTCCGAATGTAATAGATTTTCATCACATTTCTCTGATATTGAGGGTAGGATATTTTCTTTTTTATTTCTTTAAATTTAAAAGCTCTGAGTTATTTGAATATTTAAAATTTAAATTATTTAAATTAAACTGAAACTTGTGATTCTTTCTTGAAATGCTCAAAAACAATTAAAATTTGGAAAAATATTTTCTTAATTCATGAGTTGAAATTTCTCTGTTTAAATGGCATATCTTTTTTCTAAAAGTAATAACTTGCAAGAAATTGTCAACATCATTCAAAATCTTAAAATAAGATGCATTTCTTTCACTAAGTCCTTGTTTAGAGTTATTATACATTTACATAGGTCAATCCATGGGACCTTTTTTCACATTGTCATCTTTTTATATTTATGCTTTAAAAAAGATAAAATAGATACATGATGTATATCTATCTATCTATATATATGTACATTCAATTTGGGGTGCATTCTTGCATAGTACTACGTTGGGTCAATGATCTGCTCTAGATGCTATAGCCATTATTTATATTGTTACAATTACCATAAATTTATTTGTTGCTGATCTTAACTTTTCCAACTACACATTTTCATTATGAAGGACATACAGTCTGGCTCACAGATCAAAGTTCTTTGGCCCCATCAGTAAAACAAAAATTTACTCTTCAAAGTTGATTCATCAATAACAATGAAGGAAATAAATTATAGCAATGGAAATAGTGGATGTAGATGAACAACCTATATATTAGTTGGTGCATTCACATGTTTTCTAAAATGAAACTTCAATAATTCAAGTAAATGAGATTATTTAAAAGACATATTTAGTGTGCACTAGGGACATAATAGTTTCCTATTTTCTTAGCACAACTGCATTTCATTTATTCCTCAAATTATTTTGTTTCAATCAGATAGATATGATATTTGGTTGAAATGAAGTTTCAATACTGCCTGCCTGGTTCAAAACCTGGCTCTGCTACTAATAGGTTGTGACTTTGGACCAGTTACTTAATCTGTGCCTCAATTTTCTTATCTGAACTATGGAATACTTAATAGTAACTTTCTGAAAGAATTGTTATAAGGTTAAATGAGTAAGTACATGCAAATATTTTAAACTTTATAACATAACTTTAAAACATTAGGATTATTTTTCAATCTATTGTTGAGGACATTAAACTAATGTGTTTTGTTCTTGAAATGGAGACTCTTAATGAGTGATCACCTAGAATACAAAAGGAAATCACATAAGTAAATTTTCTCATTAATAGTTTAATTTGGGGTTCTCGGTAGAAGTGGAAATTGCCTCTAAAATGACTTGATCTTCAACGATTTAATCTTCACACTAAGTTTTATGTAAAATGTATGAAAGCATCTCTTCAACTTCTTTTTCTATTGTGACCATGTAGACTTTTTTGAGAGTATGGAAGAATTATAGCAATAAATTATAGCAATATATTTAAACCTACAGTGTGTATATTTCTGGTTGACCCAAGGTATCTAGGGTTGATTTGCATTTAAATTATAGTAATTGTGATACTCTTAACAGATTACAATATACATTGTGTTATTTGGTTCCTATTCCCTGGAGAGGCATAGATTATTATAATTTTTTTGATAAAGGCTCACTGACCTGCAGATGTTAATAAACTATCCTGAAATCACATAGCTAATCATAGTGGCAGAATGCATGGATTTAGTCTATTTAATCTTGTATTTATATAACTTATAAATACCAAATACTTTTTCTAACTACCAAAACTCTATTAAATAGGACATTTTAAAAAGACAAAAATACTTAAACAAGTGTAAAGTTAATATCTGGAGCCTAAAAGGAATTAAGGCTATCAGTGCTATTTAATGACCAAGAAAGTAGGAGTAGTACTAACAATTAGCTTTGGTTTTTACTATTTGAGAGAATCAGAATCTTTGGTATCAGGCTGTTTTCATAACATGCAAGGAGAAAAAAAAATGTCAATACAACATATCAATTGATAACTTTTTCTCAATTGATATATTGATTTTACAAGTCATTATAGTCATAATTTTTGGTATACATATTAAATTTAAAATATATTTGAAATTTATTTTAAAAAGAAATATATATCTTTTTGATATCTCTGCTGATAATTTTTAAACACATAGAAGTAGTAAATCTATTGCTTGGTAAAGATCCTTAAAATTATCAATAGTTTGTAAGTGAAAAGGACTTATTTAACATAAAGACTTACCAGAAATAAGTATAATAAATGAACATCAGAATAAAATATTTACTTTCTCACTCATTGGCTTTATTTACAATAAAGAGAATCTATTTTTAAGCATGCATTAGTCAGCTTTTGCTGGCTTGTACTGTGGTGCCAATCAACCCCTAAAATTCAGTGATTTACAACAATACAGATTTATTTCTTGTTCATGTCACATGTCACTATCAGATCTATTAGGGTCCTGTTCCACATCCTCACATTGATGTTCTTGTGTGATCAGAGAGAAAAGAAAGCTGTGGTGGAACTGCAAGACAGTGTTTAAATATTCTTTTTGGTAATGGCACAAGCCACTTAGGCTTTTTTGGATCGCTCATAAGGCCAAGCTTGAGGTTAGTGGGGTTGGGAATTATATTCATTTCACTGACATGGTCATGAGAGAGAGAGATATCTTATAAGGAGGGGGGAATGAATATTTTGAACAAATAATACAGTCTTCGCCAGGCACATTGTAATTTCTAGATATGGACTCTGCTCAAGATAAATACTGTTGTTTCCTGTGGAAGGTGCTCATCTCTAAAATTTTATCTCATTGGCAATTTCTAAACCTTTCAGCTATTAAATTATTATTGACCAGACTTCTAATTTTTTGTTATTCTTGTATAAAAATTTTCCCCACATTTCATGTGTTAAGAAATTGTTGGAAATCTTTTGGCTTCAAGAAACAGAATCCTGTGGCAAACTAGTATGTCTACAGTGGGGGAGAAGGGTTATATAGTGAAAGGGGAATAACACAAATTCCATGCACACAAAGTAATTCTGGGTGGGCTTCACGAGGGACTGGAAAGCAGGGCATTACAGGAGTAATTTTCTTCTCTACTTTTTTCTGTGTATCTGTTTCCTTCTTTTCTTTTTGTGTATGTAAATTTCTTCGTGCTTTTCCATGCATTTGGTACTCTGTGGCAGTCCCATAGTTCCTGAGTTTACATGTCCTTCAGAAAACATCAGAGACAACTATCCTTTCTGAATCCCAATTTGGAACTCTCAGAAGAGAGAAGCACTAGACCCTTGGCTGTGGTCAGAGAACTAGGGTAAGATAATTTAAACCTGTGGAAGTGGGGAGATGGGAGAGGAAATTAAAGAGGACTGGATAGACAATCCAAACATTGTCTATCATGCAAATGTAAAAAATCCTTACATAAAAATAAGCAGCTTTAAACTGAATTCTTTTTATTTGGAATAATGATAAAAATCCTAAGGAATATGTTTTTCCTAGCCATCTCCCATAAGACCCAGGGCTGCTGTAAAGCCTGTATCTCTGAAATGGGGAAAAAAACAACACTTCAATATGCTTTTTAAAAAACAAGGAAAAATTTCAATCTCTTTATCTCTCTCAGACTTTAGATATATAAATTCCATGAAATTTAGCTGCACTGTTAGATCAGATTAAACATATCAGTGCATTTAATTTTTCCCCCCATCTTTTAATTTAGACAAATTATAAACCTAAGAAAGCTGGAAAGGATAGAGCAATGATCACTTATATATTCTTCAACTGGATTCACCAATTTTTCCCACATGCTTATATCTCCCTACAAGTGTACTTATATCTTCCTACATGTTTTTGACATAGTTTATTTTTAAAAAATGAAAATCACTTAATTCCTCCTGGAAGAGCATTGTTGCTTTCACGTTTTTGGTACTATATCCCCCTTCATTTTTGTCATGTAAAAAAAAAAAAATACCTCAAACAAATGTCACTAACCAAAAAGTCTCAGGGGCCTTTTCAGTCATCCAATATGCTCTTCCTTTATATCTTTATCTACAGTATAGATTTAACTTTACATATTGTCAGGAAAACTCTATCAGTAGCTTGCACACAAATTGTCTTTAAAATCTGTGTTGAGGCTTGTTTTCCAGAACAATTTGCTCATACCTTCCCATTTATTTTTTATTTCGATTTGTACATGATAGAATATTGGTTAGAATGAACAGCAGGTGGCAGTGCTAGCAAAGGTTGTGACTGGGTATAGAATTGGCTTGGAAAAGGGATGATGTTTTTAAAACCTATTTGAGTAATAAAATTAGTTCATAAAGAATCTTTAAATAAAGATCTGAATTTATCTCTAATTCATTTTATTTCAAGAATTATTTTAGGAATCAGTTGAAAATTGTAAGATAAATGTACTTTAAAGTACTGGTTAGAGACTGGATTTTGTTTTAACTGTGGGATCAAATAACAGAAAAACCACCTTGTTTTGTCCTTGTTTTTTGCTTGCTTTATAACCTGAAAAAAACCTGAATACTACAATTAGAAAGATTAGGCAGTCTGAATTCTGTTAAGATGTGCAGGAAAAATGTCACAGCAACATCATTTATTTCCACAGATGAAAATGTAGTTATTTTGAAATTTTGTCACAAATTTCAAGAACGCTCTTATAAAGCTATGGTTCAACAGGGTAACAAAGATTAGAAAGCTTAAAAGTGCTCTTGACATTTGTGGATATAATGTTAAGAACATTCTTTAATTATAACTTGTTTCATTGACTATAATTTTGTTGCATTTATATTCTATCATTTTAAACAAAAGGAACCTGGAGGGACAAAGTAATTTTGTTTATATTGAGGTGTTCCATATGAATATTCACAATTTGTGTCATTTTACTAGAAATGATCAGATTTTGACAATGGCATATCAGAAACTGTTTAATGTTTCCTAGATTTTAATAGCTGTTCATATGTGCCTGAAAAACTTATATATTGCTTATTTAAATATTCATATATTTATATGTACCTGTATCATCTGAACCTTAGCAAATAACAGATTAGTTCATTTGCTCTTAATCTAATTGTCTAACTTAGGGAAAACTCAGAACAGTTTAAATTAGGAAAGAATTGAGAGATCATATCTTTTGATGGAGTCATTACTCAGATGAAGAAACTGAGGGTCCATTTAATAAATGGTTGGAAGGTCATTGTTACATTGTCTTGCTTCTCAGACAGACTCAGGAATGATTCAGTTATAAATTGTTATTTTATTTATTTATATTCTGGGAGATCTTGCATTTCTGGGGAGACATATTTACCAGGTCCTAAATTTTAATATAAAGAAAATTATCTTGAAAAATACTTTAAGTCATCCAAGAAGCACATATTTTGGCCACTTCTCTAATTAACTGACTAGTTGACCTCATGCCCCTATTTGCTTGTTGTGTTGCTTTCTGAGAAATACCCTATGTCATGGCAACTATTACTATCCCTACATTTTAAGACTAAGTGAAAAAAATTGACAAATTATTTCAGTTGTATTAGACTGAAACAGCAAGTCATCAGGATATTTGTAGGACAAAATGCGTGAAAGGTGGTAATGACTGATTCCCCAAGTAGTAGCTTTTCTCCATGAAAAACAAACAAAACAGGACTAAACCTTAAGTTTTCTTAGAGTATTACATTAGAACTAGGAAATTAGGTGGAAATATTCCGTACATTTTATGTGGGATAAATCATCTTGAAATAGAAATACATTGCCTATTCTCAATGACATAAATGATTTATTGAAGTTATTAGTTAATGCAAATACACTTTTGTACTTTTGAAGTTAATCATGGTTTTAAAAAAAGCTTTTACTTACATACAGTAACTTTTTTAAAGGGAGGTAAATCTGTCTTGAAAATTCTCAGGTCAAGTGCATAGACAAGTGAAAGTGCCTTTAAAATAGAACTTTTATCAAGTTTGGCCTGTGGTAATCTATGTTTTAAATTACAGCACAACTCATTCCAAATCAATATAATGAATTGATTTGTAAACGTTTCAGGCAGGATTGCTTTCTTTGGATTTTGTCTATTGAATGTGCACTGCAACCAAAGCATCTTTTTTTTTTTTCCCCCTGTGTAATTAAGTCTATGTTCTTGGCCTTTCACTGAGTTTAAACTGGGTTTAAAAGGCAGAAATGTATGTTAAGGCAAAATTATGGACATTCATTATTCTTATTGTTTTAAATATTGAAGTATTTCTCTTTCTTTTGGTTGGAAATAGAAGAGAAAATAAAGCTGAGTACTTTGAACTGTAGTTCCTATTGCTTAGGAAATTTTAAAATATTTAAATCTGGAAGAAATTGAACTTGCCTTCAAATGTCTAATTGCCTGGATACACAGTTAATTTTAAATTTTTATTCCTATGGTTTTGTTTAAATTTTAGCATATGAAATAGTAAAAAAAAAAAGAACAAGATAGGGATTTATATTTTGAGATTGCTGGAAAGATTTTGAGTTAATGTATAAAAGAAAAGCACTACAGTGATGGATCAATTCAATTAACATTTACTGAGCACATATAGTAAAACCTTCTATATACCAGGCACTTAGCAGGCATCTTTCAGTTTCACAACAATCCTACCAGGTGTTTTATTTCTCATCTACAGATTAGGAAAGTGGAAGGTTAATTTATTGAGTCTAGGATTAAAACACAGATCAGTAGGATTCCAGAAACATCATCTTGCTTCTTACTTCTTGTCAGATGCTGGGGACACAAAAATGAATCAACTCAGTTTCTGCTTAAAGGAATTCATAGAGTGGTCTATTGAGAAAGGCAGCAATTCAAATAAATAATTTACATTACCATGTGATAAATCTCATATAATAATATACTAAGGGAAAGGAGGGCATTATTCCTGATAAAGGAAATTAGATGTGTAATCACTGAGATGTGCAAAGGTATAATACTGAAGAAATGAAAAGGAGTGTTGTGAAGGGCCTGGAATATTATGCTAAAATTTTAAATTGAAAGATGCAAAGTAATTAGGACTCCTGTGCTACTCTGAAATGAACCCTCATTATTGGTTTCCTAAGTGGTTGTTGGTGCTACTGTATTTAATATTTTTATATATTTGAATATACACTTGAAGTATTTGAAACCTTAAGTTGTTGAAGAACAGTAATTTGTAAGTTCTACTCCCTCATATTTGCACATCAAACTTTTATTGGACAGGATACATCTTAACATGAGTATTTGCAATGTCCATTAACAAAGTGTATTCACTTTTTAAAAAAGACATACATACTTGCAAATTAGATTCTACTTGTCAGTGATCATCCTTGTGATCAAGAGGTACTGCAGTGTTCTCTTGGCAATTTCATATCAAATTTTTCAATGACTATGAAATATTAACAAGGAAATGTAGATAATAAACATGGTTGCATTATAAGAGAAATGATTTGTAGGATTTTACATTCTTTGAAAGTATAATGGTAGACAAAGTATTTTTGGAACTGGAAAGAGCCTTAATGTTCTGAAATATATATCTATTATTATCACATTTTATGCACATAAGCAACCTAGGAATTGATAGCTGTTGTTAGAGATAATTACATTTTCAGATGGGCTACCTGAAATTTTATTTTTAATTTGGGAACTGATAGAAGGTCCAAAATTTGGAACATCAAACTGTATAGTATTGGGCTTCTGCTTGGTGAAACTGCATTATTTTCTGTCTACTGAAAGGTTATTCAGTTATAGAGGTTCTTGACTGTTGGTTAGTGGTCTTTTGTGCTCTTAATGGCAGAAGTTGTGTTCTGAAACCAAATGGTTGATTTATAGATATATATAGGTTCTGAAGAACTTTTCTAACAAAATTGTGAATGTAATATAAATTAGTAATTTTAAAATCCATAGAGTGCTTAAGTTTCACTTCTCTTCAAGTTAACAATACCTTAAAATGTGTGGCAGTCACCCTGGAAAAAAGAATTGTGGGGAAATGCAACATTTCTTCTCATAAACACTTTAAAACAGACGTTCCTGTGCCATATGTACAATTTGAACAGTTTTTATTCATCACAAAGCAGGTGTCATCATTGTCATTGGAAATAAAGCTTACTATTAAAAATTTTCACACTTTTTCTCAATGTTTTCTAAATGAAACTGTCATTAACAGAAAGGAGATTTTAAGTCAGGAAAGGAATAAGGAAGCTTCTCTTGTTATCATAGATACCAAAATAAGGTAAGAGAAAGGTAACCATTGATCTTCGAGTTAAAGGAATTTAATGTTTCCCAGACAACATATGAGACAATTGAATTATAAAGTATGTGTGCTTAATCTTTCTACTTCTTAACTAAGGGGATATACATTTCTGTTGTTCTTTGTTCTTTTTAGGATATTGCACTAGAACTCACTCTCACTCCTTGCCTAAACAAGCCCAAACAGATTCTAAGTTGCTTTCATTGTGCCAGTACTTGGAAATAAGAACTGTGATATCTAATGATGGGTTTGCTTTTGAATTGTTTTTTGCCTTGAAGGCAGACTCTTAAATTCTTATTAGCTTGTTAATATGTCAGATATAATTGGAAAGTATGAAGTGTTTCCTAATTATCATCCTTATTATTACATAATAACCTCAACTCCATGTACTTCTGTTTTCTCAACAGTGTGAAGAGGTGTGAGCTTCAATTAATATTTGGGATTATGAAATCACAGATTTAAAGGAGTAATGCATGTGAATGTCATTATTTTAATAAAAATTCAAATTTACAAGATGTACCCTTTGGAAAGCCTTGGATAACTTGCTCCCAATAAAGCAGATTCTAAAATGACCATAAGAGGGTGCAAAGGCATTGCAGAAATGAACAAACCCAATTCTTAAAATGAGAAGTGACTGAGAAAAGTGTTTATGTGACCAAGAAATGTTTAACATTTCAATAAAAATACAAAACTTCCAGGGCATTTTGTTGAACGAGATGAGTGTACACTCACCTGAGTATAATACTATTTTTCTTCATTGAGTTCGTCTGAGCAAATAAAATTGTCACTAGGTTGGTTCTTGAAAAGCTTGAACAGGATCAAATCAGGAAAGCTGTATTAAAAAGGGGACATCATTTGGTTGCTGCTATTGAAAGAACTGAACCTAGGGATTTTTAGTTTACAAATGACCATTTGAGAGAAATCTAGATCATAAATTTTATCTGTAAAGACAGACTTTTGATTGGAAAGAGGGGATTAAAAGAGCCTTTTGAAAATTTTGAGAAAAAGACAAAAATCTTATAAAATGTCTTCTAACTCAGCACAAAAAGCAGTTTCTATCTCTTTGCTAATTCATGTTTTAATATTATTTTCTGTTTTAGGAGCTATTTTGTGGAACATATATGTAAACTGTCTCGAATGGATTATTGGGTTATTTGAAAATTTTAAGAAATAAATCCAACTTAAAACAACTAACCCAATATTAACTGTAAATATTAATAGATTAATTGATAGAAGGAAACTGGCAAGATGCCTCTGATAGAACAATTCTTTTGGTAAGTTCTTGCTGTATCTTAGCTGAACAATTAGCTAAGATCAACTTTTTTTTTTTTTTTTTTTTTTTGGCAAATAATATCTTTTTTTTTTCTTATTTGTTTTGTGATAGGGTAAGGTGAAATGGAGAATTGCATTCATATTAGTTATAGGTAAGAAGACATAAAAATAAACGATTATTGGACAATTAGTTTTAAGGCTACATCTAAAATGATCTTTTTGTTGATCTTTGTTAGTTTATTAAAATGAAATCAACTTTTGTAGTGAAATCTCACAGTTGATGTTAAGGCAGTGGGAGCATTATATGTTTTAAGTTGCCTTCTACTAAGAGATGCCTCAAGGCACACAGAATTACTCAATTTTCTCCATCAGGATCTTAGCATCATAGGAAGTCCCTAAAAATTGCTATCTTCTTTTCTTTTTGGTGACCATTCTCCAAAAAGCCTAAATTGAGGGAGGATCTGGCAACGCTTCTACATATTGGTGGGTCCATGGAATCAAAGTTCTTGGAGGTTGTTCTTCTAGGTAGAGATCCAGATTATAGGATAAATCTCAGCTGAATAAAATAAGCCAGCGGAATTCTAGATCTAGGCAATTCTATTAAAAAAATAAAAGGCACAAAGATTTCTACACAGAGGTCTTGCTTCTCTCATCTGGCTGAAGAAGAGAAGTCTGAGCATCTTGTGAAGGACAGGAATTTCAGAAAGGCCAAAAGAATATTTTTGCCCTAGTCCAATCATTCAACATTCCCATGTTGTATTCCAGGTATTGGCTAACCTGTTACTATTTTAAGACCAATCATTTCTTAGTACTTAGAGTTCTAAAGAGATGAACTTATCTTTCCCTTGGTTTCTGTGTCTACTCAAAAGATATCTGATATCCTGGTAGTTTTAATAATCATTCCAGTCACCCTACAGTAATTTTTGGACATGACAGACTATGGTATAACTGAGGAATGAAAGACATTTGTGTCTTCTAATTTAGTGTTGATATGGGCCTTCTGTGGCTCATTATACCACACTGGTATTCTCCATAGTAGTCAATTAATTTTGTAGCTTAAATGGACGGAGTTGGAGTTATTTTGACATCTAATGTCAATGTGGCTTAGAATTACATGTAAAAAAGAAAAATTGCTACTTTGGAAATAGAGCCTAGTATGAAAAAGAAACTGTTTTATATTGTAAATAGCCCTAAAGTTTTGTTTGTTTGTTTGTTTAGTTTTTTGTTTTTTGCTTTTTCCTTACTCATATGGCAGCAAGGACAGGCAAAGGTTATTTAATTCATTTCTCAACTATAGTCAGGGCTCCATGCCATCCTTCAAAGACAGATTGATATTTATCTTCTTTAAAGGTTTCAAGGAAAGGAAAATCTATAAGCTACCTTGCTGACCCCTCCTACTATAGAACAACCCTCATACATTTATACAAGAAAGAAGAAAATTCTAGTTCGACATAAAAATCATCATTTACTGTTGGTCACTCTGAGAATGAGGGGATGAGAGCACATTTTTTTCTTATTCCCTTATGGAGAAGATAAATGGCCTCTCACAGCCTTAACTTCCCTCTTGTGTTCTGCCTGAAATAATCATGATCCTCTGAATGCTAAATAAAAGGAGACCAAGAACAGCTGCCAGACAATGTATATAATATTGGGAAAATGAGAGGTTGAGGGAAACTCCTGAATATCCTCCTTTTCTCTCATTTTCTTTCTTTACTTTCCCCCCCCTCTTTTTTAGTAATTCACGGCCATCTTTCTGCCTTTCCTCTGGTCACATCTATTTCTCCCAGCTCATTTTGCCCTAGCTTCTGTCAGTGAGCACAAACTTTGGTCATGGCAAATTGGGACACTCAGGTGCAGGACTCTCTGAGGTTTCATGACAGGAAGTGTTTTTTAATTTTTTAAATTTTTATAAATGCTGAGTTAAAGTAACTGTGGCTTGTATAGGACCTGTGCCAGGTTTAAAATCTGTACTGTTCACCTCAACTCTAAATCAGGAGCAGATGCTTTGGGAATGGGGTGGATGGGTAGTGGGTGGGGGGAATATATTCCCAAGAAGAAGCATGGAGAATAGACTCCTGGCCCTCTGTATAACACTTGGGCCTTTGTCAGGTCTCAGAGATAACCCCATATTTCTCCCTGGCAACAGACACCATAGTCTGGAATTTTGAAGAAAACAAGATGTTTTAAGCAACCAAAGCAGGAGTTATACTTTAATAAGATGATAATTTTGGGCTATTGTCTCCAGAGATGGTCTATTGAAAAGTGTACTTTTTGGGCTACTGTCTCCAGAGATGGTCTATTGAAAAGTGTACTTTGTGAGTGCTAGGAATATGGTGATAAATGCTAAAATTATAAATAATGTAACTTTTGGGTGATCATTAACAGTAATATTGTAATATTTTGCAGCAATGGCAGGAAGATATTACTTCAATTCTAAGGGACAAAAATAGAGGAGTATGAGGAGGTATGAGATTTTTCCTTGTGGAGTAACGAAAATGTTTTAAATTTTGACTGAGGTGATGACAGGATAACTCTGTGATGAAAATGAGAGCCAGTAAATGTACACTTTGAATGGATTATGCAAAGCATGGGACTGTATAACACAAGGAATCCAGTGGTGGTAGATGGACTGTGATTTTAACAGGACAAATATGAAAATGTTCTTTCACGAACAATTACAAATATATAGTACTCCTATAGGGAGTTAATAATTGGGTGGGTTGGGGGAAATACACCAAATATAAGCTATGGGCTATAATTAGTAATAATATTTTGATGATATTCTTTCATGGTTTGTGGCAAATATTTTGCAGAGGTGCAAGATGTGTTGGTGGTAGGGAGATATATAGGTGCCTGGTGTGGTGTGCATGTTTGTTTTGGGAGTTCACAACTTTTGCTGTATGCTTGTTTGTGTATGTTTATATGTGAATGATATACTTCAATCAAATTTTATTTAAAAAGTTTACTTTGTGGATATGATGCTATTTTAATAAAACCCACATGAGAAATGCATCATATTACTACATAATCCAAGCTGTGGTAATGTTTTCTTTGGATATTATATTAAGTGTTCTATGAACTGCTTTGATTCCAGATAAAATTTAAGGTGTTGATTACAGATCCTAAAGGCCAAAATTATCCAGGTTGTGGTTAATTTAGTCTGTCTTAATGTTATACATTGTGAGTTTAGACTGTTTGGCTGTTCTTACTGTTAGTTCCCAAATTATATTGACGGGAATTGGAGAGCAAAATTTGCTTTAGATGAATGCATACATGCTTAGGGAATACTACCCAGCTTGTTTTGTGGGGAGGAAACAAAGGGTCAGGTTGTTTCTTAAAAATGGTATAAAATGGCATCTATTTATATTGGGTTTCCTCTGACCAGGGAGTTTCCTTTCAAAATATTTATTTAAAATATTTATTTTTATTTTTATTTTCTTCCCCCCACGAGATGGCTCCCTCATCTGTTTGTTCATTGTTTGCACTTGTTATTTTTGCTCATTGTCTGCTTGTTTTTTCTTTAGGAGGCACTGGGAATCAAACCTGGGACCTCCCATGTGGGAGGCAGGTGCTCAACTGCTTGAGCCACATCCACTCCCCTATTTAAAATATTTAAAATCACTGTTTGCTTTTAAATTTCAAATATTGTTTTGCATGTATAAGCTTGTACTCATTTTGTATGGAATTAAATTTATACTATAAAAAATGCAATTCTGGCTTAGAGGTGAGAAAGTCAAAATGGTCTAAAGTATAAAATATTTTATATTGCCTTCTTTTATGGAACATATTGTTGAGCCTTCTAGGCACATTTGATAAAATCCTTCCTACTGTGGCCTCATCCTGGTGACTTTAGAAAGTATCCATCCTTTAGGATATGTACTTTGGACTTTTGCCTGTTTCCCATTGCATAGCCAAAATTTTATTAGACTTTTATTGATACTTTTTCCTTCCTTATCACCCATATCCAATCCATCAGCAATCCTCATATTAACTCCAAAGATTTGATTCTTACCATTTTTTCCCCATATATATTCTAGTCCAATCCACCATGATCTCTTGTATTGATTGCAGAAATCTCCTAATTGAACACTTGCTTCCACTCATGATCTATTCCAATTCATTTTGTTCATGGTAGCTAGTCAGCATTATCTTTTAAAATTTTAAGTCAGATCATGCCACTCCACTGCTTAAGACCTTTCAATGATTTTTCCATTATTCTTATACTTAAACCCCAACTTTTTACCATGGCCCCAATCTACCTATTCAACTCTGTGTCAAACTGTTCTTCCTTGCTCTTAATTCACACCAGCCACATTGTCCTCTTGAAGGTCCTCAAACAGGTCAATATCACTCTCATTTTAGAGCCTTTATACTTGCTGTCCCATTTGACTGAATTCTTCTAATTTAGCTCAACTATCAAATACTCTTGAGGAATGTTTTTGACCATCCATCTCAATTACACCACTCTCTCCTTCCAGGGGCTACCTGCTCTTTCTGTCCTCAGGGTCCAGTATGATATCTGGCTGATAGTGTTTTCCAACTTCTTTCATGTTATGGCATACATAAAATGATAATATTTATATGGCATACATATTATCCATTCACTGTAATCCCAGTTGGGAGACTCTGTTCTAACACATAACAAATGTTTAATGAACACTTGGTGAAAGAATGCTATTGAAAAAATTACTGGCAATTTTCTTTGGAAGTATTTCTTATGATCCTGACAATTCCCATAGCTCTTTCACTATTCTGTGTCCTATCACCTCAGTCTGACTACCCAAACACAACCGTCCCTGCCTTCATTCACTAATCTGAGAATGGAAATCTAGTATCTTAATACATTGTTTGATAATTAATCTGTTTACATATTAATATAGTGAACTCCTAAAGAGCAAAGACTGCTTGCTTGTCTGTGTTCACAGCACATGGCATAAAGTTGATACTCAATAAATGTTGAATAATATTCCCTGTTTCGATTGTGACTTTCCCTTTTTACTCACTTTCTAAAGTCACTTACTCATAACATGGAAGACATATGAATTCTTGCTGGCTTTCATGCCAACTCCATTAAAAATTTTTTTTTAAATATTTTTAATTTTTTCCATTTCATATTTGTAAATGTATTTATATGGTTTATTTATACCATTAACAATATCAGTTAATCTGTTTTACATTATAAACACCAAGGGAATTGGTGTTCTATCTTTTTTGAGATGAAAGCATTTTGAGAATTAGAAGGAAGCTAAAGAGACTCACCCCATAATAACCATTATTTACCCTTTCATATGGTTTCACAGATAATTTTCATGGGTTTATGGACACCCCAGGCTATGCTAAGATCCCCTATCTTAAAGAAAGTGCAATTTCTGTATATTTCTTTGTTTCACATGATAAAGAAGGAACTAAATTCCTTTCAGTATTAAATTTTAATTTTTAATAGTGCAAAAACTCAAAGTTTACACTTTCCTCCCATCTTGGATAAACAAAAATGGTAAAATGAAAATTCTATTGTTTATAAAGAAGCAAAATTTTACTTTTAGAACAAATTTGACTAATAGATATTTTTCCAAGCTGTCTGGGAATTTTTCTACCAAAAGTTTGAGTGCTTAAGATTACCCAAACGCTCAAAGGTCTTAAAACATGGTTCTTATTATGTGTCAGCAAAATTCATTTCAATTTGTGCTGTTTCTTATTTGCAGTTTTTCCTTTTTCACTTTCACTGTTCCAATTCTTTCAACCTACTCAGTTTCTCTTACAAATTATTCCACCTCCAAATATGAGATTATGTTTTCAAAAAGGATAAAAAACTATATTGCTAAGGTACTTGAGTTTATAGGAAAAGTAGGACTGGGGACCTAAGAAAATGCTTAAACCATAATATTAATATCTGCTGTTTGCCCCTCTCTCCACCACGACACCTACAGGTGCCATACATCTGCAAGAGGTCCATGACTCTAAGTCTTCCAGATGGAATGGCTCCTCCTAGAGCCATGGCCCATCCTGTAAAATCTGCAAAGGAATTGTGAGGGCTCTATGATTTCCTGGATTTCATCAAGGCTGCCCAGCTCTGTGTATTCTGGATGAGATCACCCCTCTAAGACATGCTTAAGGGTAGCCTAAAGAGCTCTTGCTCCCTGCTGGTACGACAATTATTCTTCATTCACCTCATCACTACAAACTATCCAAGACAACAATCCTTAAATAGTTGCTCTATTTAGAACTGCTTAATCTTCTCCTAACAGAGCATCAAGACAAGTAGCATTATGCTTTACACCCTTGTTTATCTCTGTCATCTTCAGAAGCCCAAGAATCTCAGTTCATACTTTATCACTTGTGCTTCTGCCCCATGAGACTCTAATATGACTACATCTTTCACTTCCTCTTCATACTCCAAACCCTTTCACTGTGTTCTTATAGCATATCATCAAAATCCAAAATTCCTGATATTTTCAACTCTCTTATCATACCTTCATCCCTTTTCTCCAGTTCTCTCCAGTGGTGGTTATTTTTATCTCTCACTTCCCATGTATAATGGGGCTTGAAGGTGAGATAAGTATCCTCCTTCTCTCTCATTGTCCCTTCTATGCCATTGTTTTCTCTCTCCTTCCTCAAAAATCCAAGTTCCTCTGAAATATGGTAATCACCAACCTTCCCCTCATTCACTGAAGATCTGAGCATCTGCGTTACTATCAGCATTTTTGGTGACTTCAGTGTCTATGTGAATTATCCTACCTGAGACCGCTGAGCTACTCAGCCTGACTTTTCCTGACCACACTTATGTCCATATTTTACCCTAGACTTTGTCATTAACAATTACCGCACCATCTCCAAAATATTGACTTCAAGCATTCTACTCTTTAAAAAACTGCAATATTTTTTGATTGCTGCTGTAACAAACTAAGTGGCTTAAACAACACAAACTTGTTATATTACAGTTCTGGATGTCAGATATCCAAAATGGGTCTTCCAGAATAAAATCAAGGTGTTAGCAGAGCTGTGTACCTTCTGGTGGCTCTAGGGAAGAATCTGTTTATTTGCCATTTCCAGCTTCTAGAGGCCACCTGCATTCCTTGGCCCCTAGTCTTGCTTTCCTTCAAAGCCAGCAAGCAGTGTAGCATCTTCAAATCTCTCTAGCTATGACCCTTTGTTTCTGCCATCACATCTTCTTTCTCTGCCTCTGATCCTCCTGCCTCACTCTTATTAGGGCCCTTGTGATTATATTGGACTCACCCACTTAATCCAGCATAATCTCCCCCTCTCAAAATCCCTTTATGTTATCCAGGGGTTTCTTAACCTTTTTTGTTCCAGGGACTCTTTTGCAAGTCAGGTGAAAACCACAGACCCCTTACTAAGTCCACACTCTACGTGTATTATTTAATAAATATATTACACCCACACCAACATGTCCCCCACAAGAATAATGTTTTTTGAATTTCAGTTCAAGCTCACAGACCCCTTGTTAAGAACCCCTGATGTAATCATATCTGCAAAGTCCCTTTTGCCATGTTAGATAACATATTACCAGCTTATCAGGATTAGGATGTGGACATTTTGGGTGGGCCATTATGTTCTCTGTGTTCAGGCACTTACTGATTCCCTGTGTCCAACAACTATTTGATTTCATTTGGCTTTAATCCACTTACTGTACCGCTTCCTCGTTGTCTATTACTAGCTTAATAGACTTTCTTTTCTCTTTGTTCAATTTATATTCTTTGATCTTTTACTACAGTTGCTCCCTGGTAACTTGAGCAACACCTTCCTCCAGCCTTTCCAGCCCCTCTTCTTGGCTCCACCTTCTATAGTTCGCCTCAGGTTGTTCCCTGGTTAAACTCAATTGGTGCTCTGCCTACTCACTTCGTGCTTGCACCTGAGAGGCAGAATGTGATGGAGAAAAATACATGTTCAGGAAGAAATCACTCTTATTCCACTTCTGTGTCCTTTCATGTGAAGGGCCTTTAATAACATTCCTGGCTTCTCTCTATCCACTCATTCACTCTGCACTAGAGAAGGAGCCATGATTTTATCTACTTGGTAAATTGAGAGGGGAATTGGCTATGTCTACCTCTACTCCTTGGGTCTGGCTGCCTGCAGGAAGCATGAATTCCCCTTTGCCCTGTGCTCTGCCCTGAGTGTGTCTGACTCTGTTGGGGAGCCCGCAATTCTCCAACCTACCTGTAACTGGACTGGCAAGTCCATCTAATTTTGAGTTTCAATATTAGGAAGTCCACTTGCTCACAGAAATCACACACTTTTTCCAGCATCAACTTTATCAACAGTAGAGGAGTTGATTGGTTTCCTATTTGTCTTTCTCTTATTGTTTTTTTCTCAATTGAAATAAAACTTAAGGGTATTATTTAAATCCCCCCAAACTCTGATCACTTTACTTAAAATAACACCTTTTACTCTCTATTCCTTTACCCTGCCTTATTTTTCTTCCAGAATTTTACTATTACCTGATATAATGTATGTATTTGTTTTTTGTCTGCTTCTTCTCATAGATCTAAGCTCCATGAGGGGAGGGCATTCGTTTGTTTTAACTATTCCTAGTACCTTGTAGAGTGAATGGCTCATAATAGGTTCTCAGCAAATATTTATCGAATGATTGTTGAAAGAATGTAAGAATGTCTCCAGTTTATTCTGCAGGTTCAGTTGAGGAGCTTGTCATTTTATTTTGTTTTACTAAAAATGTCAACTATGAATTATTCAGGGCAGGATAAATTGATTTGCGGAATAAACATGGAAAAAATGAATAACCATTCATGAGTTAAAAAATTAAAATAACTACAAATCAGCAAAAATTCTGCATACTACAAAGAGTCTATTTTCAATGGAAGTATGTAATCCAAAATATATGTCATATTGTGTCTACTTCAAGTTGAGAACATTCCTCTTCCTTGTCAATCAGAAGTCTAGAATAGTAATTTGAATGTTGGAATCCAAGTCAAAAATAGTAGTGGTTAACATTAAAATAAATCTTAAAATAAAATAAAAGGGATAATTCTAACTTCTTTATGGAATGGTATAGGGAAAGAAACATTTTTTTTTGATATAAGAAAATATTTCTTTTCCACCTTCTCTGAGTTCTTGAAGTGGACTGAAAAATTAAAATATACTCTTTTGAAAGCTGTAATGAAATTTGTTTCCAGTAGCAAGACAGAAGTTTATTCAAAGTCTCAGAGTGACATATGTAATAGATATCTACTATTTTGCTTTTCTGATAATAGACCCAGGTTTTCCTTCAGGAATTATCCCTCTCCCATTTTCAGTCCATGTAATTCAGATGTGCCTCATTACTTTCCTATCTGCAGAGGGAGTCACAAGGAACAGGCTTAACTGATATCTGTTTTCCAGGCCCCTGGCCACAGTCACTGGAATAGGAATGAGCTCATGGCCCAAACTGCCCTAATCAATGTTAATGCCAGGATTTCTTTTGCAACTCTTGGAAGAAATTGTGCATTTTAGCTAGCTAGAGTTACTATGCTTCATAGATATAAGCCTGTAGGCAGGCCAATTCTTTGAAAATCAATTTTCCAAAAACTAATTTTAGAAATTAAATTTGTCAAATGAAAATTTGCTGAATGAAAAATAGACCAAATTGCCAAAATCTTATTTCTTTAACATTTAAAAAACTGTTTAAGAAATGTTATTTCTTAAACATTAAAAAAAAAAAATTACCTCAATGTATATTTGGTGAAGTACTTTTTAAAGCTTTTGAAGTCTTAACAGACATTTATAGAGCATGACACCCCCAAACAGTGGGATGTACATTCTTTTCAAGTAATTGTAGACCTTTCTTCAGAATAGACCATATGTTGGGACACAAGACAGATCTTAAAAAATTTTAAAAAACATTGACATTATACAAGGCACATTTCATAATGGAATGAAGCTAGAAATAAAAAATATATGGAAAAGGGGAAAATACACAAATATATGGAGATTAAACAACACATAATCAGTGGACCAAAGAAGAAATTGCAAGAGAAATCAGTAAATATCTTAAGACAAATGAAAAAGAGAACACAGCATATCAAAATCTATGGGATATAGCAAAGGCAGTGATGAGAGGGAAATTTATAGCCCCCAATGATTACATTAAAAATGAAGAAAAAGTTAAAATTTTGAAGAACTAACTGCACACCTGGTGGAACTAGAAAGAGAACAGCAAACTAATCTCAAACCAAGCCAAATGAAAGAAATAATAAAGTTTAGAGCAGAAATAAATGAAATTGAGAACAAAAAAATAATACAGAGAATCAACAAAACCAAAAAATTTTTTTAGAAGTTCAACAAAATCAACAAAACCTTAGCTAAACTGACAAAGAAAAAAAGAGAGAAGATGCAAATAAATAAAATCAGAAATGAGAAGGGGGAATTACCAGTGACCCCACAGAAATGAGAGAAATCATAAGTGGATCCTATGAACAACTGTATGCCAACAAACTAGACAACATAGACAAATGGACAAATTCTTAGAAATGCATGAACAACCTACTCTGACCCTAGAAGAAACAGAAGACCTCAACAAACCAATCATGAGTAAAGAGATTGAAACAGTCATTCAAAAACTCCCAAGGATGAAAAGCCCAGGACCAGATGGTATCATTAGTGAATTCTACCAATCATTCAAAGATGATCTAATACCAATCTTGCTCAAGCTCTTCCAAAAAATTGAACAGGAAGGAATGCTACCAAACTCATTCTATAATGCCTAAACCAGATAAAGGTACTATAAAAAAATAAAATTACAGACTAACTTCTCTAATGAACATTGATGTAAAAATCCTCAATAAAATACTTGTAAACCAAATCCAAAAGCATATTAAAAGAATTATACACCATGATATACCTGGGTTTTATCCCAGGTATTCAAGGGTAGTTCAAAACAGGAAAATCAGTTATTGTAATAAACCACATTAATAAATTGAAAAAGAAAAATCACATGATCATTTCAATTGACATAGAAAAGGCATTCGACAAAATACAACACCCTTTCTTAATGAAAACACTGCAAAAGATAGGAATAGAAAGAAGCTTTCTCAATATGGTAAATGCATACATGAAAAACCTACAGTAGCATTGTACTTAATGGTGAAAGATAGGAAGCTTTACTGCTGAAATCAGAAACAAGACAAGGATTCCTACTGTCACCACTGTTATTCTATATTGTGCTAAAAGTTCTAGCTAGAGCAATTTAGGCAAGAAAAAGAAACAAAACACACGCAAATAGGAAAAGAATAAGTAAAACGTTTGCTATTCACTGATGATATAACCTTATATCTAGAAAATCCTGAAAAATCCACAACAAAGCTAGTATAACTAATAGATGAGCTCAGAAAAATTGCAGGATAGAATATTAATATGCAAAAATCAGTAGCATCTATACACTACTGTCAGAAAAATATTCCATTTATAATAACGACTAAAAGAATAAAATATTTAGAAATAAACATTTAGAAATAAACATCCAAAGATATAAAGGAACTGTAGTCAGAAAACCACAAAACATCGCTAAAGGAAACCAAATTAGACCTAAATAAATGAAAGGACATCCCATGTTCATGGATTGGAAGACTAAACATCATTAAGATGTCAATTCTACACAAACTGATTTCCAGGTTCAATTTGATCCCAAACAAAAATTCCAACAGTCTTTTTCACAAAAATGGAAAAGTCAGTTATCAAATTTATTTGGATAAGTAAGGGGCCCTTAATAGCCAAAAATGTTTATTTTTTTTAAAGGATGAAGTTGGAGGACTCTCACTTCCTGACTTTAAAGCTTATTAACTACAGTGGTAAAAACAGCAAGATACCAGCATAAAGACAGACAGATTGACAAATGGAACTGAAACGAGAACTCAGAAATAGACCCTCACATTACAGTCAAGTGATTTTTTGACAAGGCTATCAACACCATCTAGCTGGGGCAGAACAGTCTATTCAACAAATGGTGCTGAGAGAACTGGATCTTCATATCCAACAGAAAGAAAACCTCTGTCTTAAACCTTATACAAAAATTAACTCAAAAGGGATCAAAGACCTACATATAATAAGTACAACCATCAAACTACTAGAAGAAAAGGTAGGGCAGCATCTTCAAGAACTTGTGGTAGGTGGTAGTTTTTTAAACCTTATACCCAAAGCACAAACCAAGAAAGAAAAAATAGACAAATTAGACCTCCTCAAAATTAAACACTTTTGTTCTTCAAAAGACTTTGTCAAGGAAGTAAAAAGGCAGCCTATCAATGGGAGAAAATATTTGGAAACCACATATCTAATAATGTTTTGATATCCATGTTATATAAAGAGATCATGCAACTCAATGATAAAAAGACAAGCAACCAAATTGAAAAATGGGCAAAAGACTTGAATAGTCATTTCTCCAAAGGGGAAATACAAATAGCCAAAAAGCACATGAAAAAATATTCAACATCACTAGCTATTATAGAAATTCAGATCAAAATTACAATGAGATATCATCTCACACCTCATAGAATGGCCATTATTAAAAAAACAAAACAACAAAAACAAAACTATAAGTGCTGGACAGAATGTGGAGAAATAGAAACACTCTTTCACTGTTGGTGGGAAAGTAGAATGTTGTAGCCTCTGATAAGACAGTTTGACAGCACCTTAGGAACTGAATATAGAACTGTTGTATGATCCAGCAATCCCATTACTAGGAATATATACATAACTGAAAGCAAGGATGCGAATTGTTATTTGCACATTGATGTTCATAGCAGCATTATTCACAATTGCTAAAACATGGAACCAGCCCAAGTGTCTATCAACTGATGAATGGATAAGCGAAATGTGGTATATACTTATAAAGGATTACTATTCAGCTGTAAAAAGAAATGAAATCAAGATGCATATGACAACATGGATGAACCTAGAGGATATTATGTTGAGTGAAATAAGCCAGACACAAAAGGACAAATACTGTATGGTCTCACTAATATGGACTACATATGATGAGAAAACTTTCAGAGGTAAACTCTAGAATATAGGTTAGTAGGAGATATAATGTGGGTTGAGAATGGGAGCTAATGCTAAATGTATGTAGAGTTTTAATAAGGTTTATTGCAAAAGTGTGAAAATGAATAGAGTTTATGATAACACATTATAATGAGTATAACTAACGCTGCTGATTTATAAATGTGATTGTGGCTGAAAGGGGAAGTCTGTGGATGTAAATTCAATTGAAATAAAGCTAGAGAAAAATCTAGGGAATGTGTAACAGTGATTTTGGTGGTGGATGAAGATTGTGTTAATAGTATAAATATAAGTAGCTTCTTTTACAAAGTGTTAAGAATAGGGTGATACATGGGAAAATTACAACTAATATAATTTATAGACTATCATTGGTAGTAACATTGTAATATTGTTACAGCAATGGCAAAGAGGATATTATATCATTTTGAAGGGACAACTATAGGGGGCCTAAGGGGTTTGGGGATTTTTTCCCTGTAGAGTAATGAAAATGTTCTAAAATTGACCGAGGTGATGATAACATAACTCTGTGATGAAAATGAGAGCCACTGAGTATACACTTTGATTGGATTGTACAAAGCCTGGGACTATATAACACAGGGAATCCAATGGTGGAAAATGGATTGTGGTTAACAGAACAAATATGAGAACATTCTCTCATGAGCTATAGCAACTATTATAATAGTAATACAGGGTGGCAATATTCAAGTGGGTTGGGGGAAAAATGCACCAAATGTAGGATATGGGCTACAGTTCGTAGTAATATTTTGACAATGCTCTTTCATAGTTTATAACAAATGTTTCACAACAATGCAAGGTGTTGTATTGGGGTGGCAAATGGATGCTCTGTATGATGGTATGCCTGTTTGTTTTGTAAGTTCACAAATTTTACAATACATTTATTGTTTACATATTTTCATATGTGAATGATATACTTCAATAAAATTTTATTAAAAAGCTTTATATTTTTCATTATTTAAACATTTAAAAAATTGTTTAGTTGGTGAATTCTGAGGACCTTGGGGTGGTTTATTCTACTTAAATATATATTTAATATTTAGAAAAAAATCAATAACCAATAGAATTTCTTGATTCTGTTTATTTCAATCTTTCTCATGCCATTTTGTGTCACCAACATTTGATTGTTTTTTAGATTCTTTTGCCAATTTTCCATGTTGTATTTAAATCTTAATTTATTTCTAAAATCTAGCAGCAAAATTTAGTATGAGATGACATTTTTTTCTCTTGCTTCCTACTTTATTTTATATCTTAGCCATATTTTAGCTTTCTTTTCTGGATTTTTAACACATCTATTTTTTAATCCTTCAAATTTTTGTATTTTGGTTTTTGCATATGTCAAGTAATAATCATGTAACACATTAAGTATAATAGTAAATGCTCACAATGAGGGGGACCGGGGCCAATATGGCGTTAGTGTAGGAGGGCGCACACTGCAAGCTCCCAGAGCAAGGCGGACTGTGGACAGGGTCCTGCCCGGGGGTCTGTGCTGTGCACGCGTGGAGTGAGAAGCTTGGGACATCTATCTGCGCAGATCGGCGGCGTGGACCGAACGGTAGAGATTCCTGAGTTTTGAGGCTGCCGGTGGAGGTTGGCACAGGCGGCTGAGCCCCGCGGTTAGGGAAAAAAAAAAAATGGCCATTTGGAGCCGTGGGCGGGGCGAAAAAGTTTTATTTTCTGGGGATCTGGCTGTCTGGCGCCCCTTGGACCTTGTGTGAACAGAGCAAACGAGCTAATCAGCACCCAGTGAACCGGAGGGGGGATTTTGGTCGGGAACGCAGCTGATTTCCCTAGCCACCCAGGGATAAGACTCGGGCCGCTGCGGAGCCAGGAGGAAGGGACACTTCCCAAAAAAGGGAGGGTTCGGTTGGAAGACAGGGAAGGGCATTTTATATTTTTAGACATTGATCTGGCTGCCTGCACCGCCCCATAGCTTTGGGGAGCAGATAAGCCGACCTGAAGCACCATTAGGCTGAGAGCAGACGCGAATCTGCACTCAAACTGATTTACTGAGCAGCCCGGTGACGCTGGAGCTCGGCGCCAGAAGGGGCGGAATCCGCCGTCTTTAGCACTCCTCACTGACTAACATCAGAGCTTCAGCTAACCTGGGGAGTCTGGAAAGTGGGACGTACTTGATTAATTTCCATGGGCCCAGCTAGGGTCCCTTCCGTAAGGGGGTTGGTCTAGAGGAGGAATTATTTTGGGTCCTGCATTTGGGTAAAAAAAAAAAAAAAAAAAAAAAGTGAGGTCACCTCAACAAATGAAAAATAAATTCTTTTTAATTTAGTTTAATAACTAAAAGCTGCTTCAGGACCTGCATATAGAACCCTGTGGGGAAATTCATTGATAAACACAAGTATGCAGGAAGGATCCACGTGGACCCTAGGGGAATCATTGACCCCCCTTAGCTCTGTTTGACTGCTTGCCTGTGTGGATCTTTGGTTTCTCTCTGTTACTTTCTGGTGTATTGCTATTATTCCCGTTTTCCTCCCCCCTTCCTTTTTCCTTCTATTTTTTTTTTTAAATAGGTGCTGCCAGCTGGTCGCTTCTTTGCTGGGCTTCTTATTCAGTAATTTCCCACTCGCTGTATATATTGATTCTGTATTACAAACTATCGCTTATCCTTCCTGCATCTTTCTGCCTTCTGTTTTCTGTTGTGGCTCTTAGAGACAACATTTTTTCATAGGCCCACAACTTAAGGATGTCAATTTCTATCCCATCTATTTTGTTTTCTTCTTCTTCTTTTTTCTTTTTTTTTATTAGTATTAACTTTTTCCTTTCAGACCTTTCTCTACTATTTCTCTCCCTCCTCATAATTCTAGCCTTCTAAATCACTATATATATATATATTCCTCCATTTGTTTTCCCAGTCCATTGTAGGAACTCCATATTTTTTCCTAGTACTCTACACTGCCTACACAAGTTAAATATTCATCTCATTAAGTCTCATTTTGCCCCTCTTCTAACTTTTATCAATATTTATTATCCTTCTGCCTTCCTTACATCTTTTGATTCCTCTGGCCCTAACCTTTTGCCTTCAAGGGAACATAGAAAGAAGCAACGAAATAAAATAAGAAGAAAAACTGCCAAAGAGAAAACTTAACTCACACGCAGAACCAACAGCTAAATAAAATTCTAGAGCATAGAGAAAAGCTAATCAACTGAACAAACCCATCAAGATAATATGATGACCAGAGGGCAACAGAAAAATACAAATGACTCTGAGAAACTGGAAAACATGGACCAGTCCAGTGCACAAAATAAAAACCAGGAAGTAATGCAGTACATCGAACAACTGATCAAAGCTATCCAAACAAATATCATGGACCAACTTAAAGAACTGAAGGAAGAGATTAAGGATATAAAGAAGACACTGGGAGAATATACTGAAGAAATAGCTAACACACCTAAAAAGGTAATGGATATGATGGCGAACAAAGACACATGTCAAGAAATGAAAAAGACGCTGGACTCACATGGCAGCAGAATTGAACAGGCAGAGGAAAGAATTAGTGATATGGAAGACAATACAGTTGAAATCAACGAGATTGTAGAAAAGATAGACAAAAAGATAGAAAAAATCCAGTATGGTCTCAGGGAATTAACCGATAATGCAAGACGCACAAACAGACGCATTATGGGCATCCCAGAAGGAGAAGAGAAGGGAAAGGGAACAGAAGGAGTGTTGAAGGAAGTTATGGCTGAAAACTTCCCAACTCTATTGAGAGAGATGGATGTGCATATCCAGGAAGCACAGCGCACCCCAAATAGTATAAATCCCAACAGGCCAACTCCAAGACATATACTTGTCAAACTGTCCAATGCTCAAGACAAAGAGAAAATACTCAAGGCAGCAAGAGAAAAGAGAACCATCACATACAAGGGAAGCACAATAAGATTAAGTGCTGATTTCTCAGCTGAAACCATGGAGGCAAGAAGACAGTGGTATGACATAGTCAAAACACTAAAAGAAAAAAACTTCCAGCCACGAATTCTCTA
>JAKSZT010054416.1:7841256-7912059 GCA_026826555.1 Tolypeutes matacus | reverse complement strand
CCAAGTGCCAACTGGCAACACAACTGGAAAAAGACCTTGAATAAAAGGGGGAAATGGTAAAGACAAATGAGTTCAAGTGGCTAAGAGACTTCAAAGAGAGTCGGGAGGTCATCCCAGAGGTAACTCTTATGCACACCTCAGTAGGAGCTCATAGAACATCTAAGTGCCTATCACCCCACTCAGTGGGGTTCCTGAGGGCTCCGGAGACACCCTGGTCCTATATAAGGGGGGATAGCCCCAGAGACTGATGCCTTATCAGTGGGTTCTATTTTGGAATCCGTGCTCCTGAGAGTGACAGAATTAGACTCAAATAAGTCCTCCCTGCACATGGTTCACCAGTCCCTTCTATTCAAACCTATATGTGATGCTGGAGTTTTTAGGTATACTTCCAGAGACTGGAGCCTCCCGCCTACCTATGTGCCAGGTGTGCATGAAATCTAGGTGGAGCTGCAACTCCTACCCTACAGCTCAATGGACTCATCCAAGTTACCTGGTGAGGAGACAACGATGGGCAATGGCCATCCCAGGGAATGGAGAGGGCCTGCATCAGCAGGCAGGATCATCCCACCCATCATATCCATGGGATATAAGCCCTCTCTCACTTGGAGTTGGAGTGGACATCACCATCCCAGTCCCCTCAGGATTGGGGGAAGAACTATGGACTAGAGTGGACTTGATGGTATTCTCTTGTCCACATATGGTGATTCTAGCAATGCAAGAAGTTGTAACAATGAGGTGGAGCCAGTGGCCACTTGACATTTTTGGGGTAGGGAGGGGATGAGCGGTTGAAATACAGGGGCTTCTTTGGGAGTTGGAGGTTGTCCTGAGTACTGTTGTGGCAACGGATGTAGGCCATTTTAAATCAGCACACACCACTCAGAACTGAGTGAGAGAGAGTGTGGTCTACAGTGTGAACTGTGGTCTATGGTTGGTGGCAAGGCTCCAGGATGTGTAAGTTCATTGAGGGTGGTGGGCCACACTGTGGGAGATGTTTGTGTGGGATGTGGTGGGAGGTGTGGGAGGTGGGCAACATGGGAATCCCAGTGGGTTCCGTGTAATATTTTGGGTAATCTAAGCACCTCTTAAAATATATGTATATATATATAAAAATAACATTTTTGTAAGCAAATACACATATATGCATATACATTTATATATCATTTTGCACATGTTTGTATGTATTGTGAGAATTTTGATTTTTACCCATAATAAAAAATAAATAAATAAAATTAAAAAAAAAATAGTATTTGCTTCTGGTCATCCTAATTTCCCAAATACTGCTTTGAGTAATTTTAGCTTTTTATATCAAATTACTTGGAAAATTATTTTCAAGTTGATATATGCAATTGTTTATTGTGAGAAACCAGTATAACTTTTGGTTCTTTTTTTTTATTTCCTTTTTTAAAAAAATTTTAAAAAGATATTTAGATTAGATAAATATTACATAAAAAATATGAGGGATTCCCATATGTCCTGCTCCCCATACCACCCACAATTGCCCCCATTAACAACATCCTTCATTAGTGTGGTACATACATTGCAATTGATGAACACATTTTGAAGCATTGCCACTAACCATAGATTATAGTTTACATTGTTGTTTACTCTCTCTCCCACACAATTCTGTAGGTTATGGCAAGATATATAATGGCCTGTATCTGTCATTGCAATGTCATTCAGAAAAATTTCCAAGTCCTAAAAATGCCCCTGTATTATACCTGTTTTCCTTCTCTCAGACCTCAGAACTTCCAGTGGCTACTGCTGCCAAATATAAATGATATAAGTTCTTCCATTGCTAGAATCACAATAAGTCTATAGTAGAATACCAGTACGTCCACTCTAGTCCATAGTTCATTCCCCAATCCTGAATATTCTGGGATGGTGATGTCAACTCCACCTCTAATTGGGAGGGGGCTTCCATCCCATATGGCCAATTGATGGGGCTTTCTTGCTTGCAGTTTTAGGCTCTCTCAGTTCCTTGGTATGGTGGTTGTCCATTATCATCTTCTTGTTAATTTTCCTAGGTGAGACCAATGAACTAGAGAGGAGTGTTGCAACTCTGATGAGGCTCAGGGCCCAGGCCAAGCTGGCACATGGAGAGTCCAAAGATTCAAGTCTCTTGGATGTAAACCTACCAAATTCAGCACTGACTATAGGTTCAAATAGAAGGGATTGAAGAGCCGAGTGTAGAGGAATCACAACTGAGTCCAATTCTGTCACACTGGGGAGCACAAACCCCAAAGTAGGGCCCACTGACAAGGCACCAAACTCATAAGGTATATACCCTGACCATAATGCCTGGGTATTTCCAGTGTCCCCAGGAGCCCCGCTATTTGGGGTAGTGTTTAATTTGGCAGTCATGAGATCCTGCTGAGATGTTCATAAGCGTAACTTCTGGAATGACCTCCTGACTCACTTTGAAGTCTCTTAGCCATATAAAATCATTTGTCTTTATATTTTCCCCCTTTTGGTCAAGGTCTTTTCCCAGTTGCATTGCTAGTTAGTGCCTGGTAGTAATCCCTCGGTGCCAGAGAGGCTTATCCCTGGGAGTCATGTCCCACACTGAACATGACTCGGGGAAAGTTATTGCATTTATATACTGAGTTCAGCTTAGAGAGAGGCCACATTTGAACAACAAGGAGGCTCTCAGGAGGTAATGCTTAAGCACCCTATAATATTATGCTAAGTTTCAATTTCAAGAGTAAAAGTTCTTAAGTACAGTCATCAATATCAAGGGCTTGTCAATGGACATTTCTCTTTCACTAGCCATTGCCTCTGTACTTGGGGGATTCTTGCTGTTCCATCAGAGAATGTGGCAGAGCTCCCCAGGATGGGAATTCAATATTCTTTTGGTTATTGTGTGAATCTCCTCCACCCACTGTGACAATGCCCCATGAACATTTGAACACATTTATATGCCTTATATGTATGTCCAGGTGAACCTCCTCCCATGCATCCTCCTTCACTGACACCCCACACAAATGGTCCATCCTTGCCACAGTTGTAACCCTTCTGTGATCCAAAACTACTTCAAAAATGAAGCCAATAAAATAGCCAAATACAATTAATAAGAAAATGAAATAATAATGATAGTTTTAAAAATAGGAAATAAAATACAAAAAAAAATTAAAATAAAATAAAATAAAATTTGGATAATAAAAAATAATGAAAAAATATAAAATTTTGTTTTGACATTTTTTCCTTTTATCATTGTAAGATCTATTGTCCTGTATGTTCAGTGACATTTTCTTCCATTTATTCCCCCAATGTCTTACTTTTTTCATTTTGTCTTCAAAGAAGTTTAAGGTCACAGAAAAGTCAGAATATAGGGGGCTCCCATATATCCAACATCCTCCCTCTTTCCACCTTTCCCCTATTAATAACATTTTATTTGTGGATGGTACATTTGTTACAACTGATGTACAAATATTGAAACATATCTACCAACCATGGTCAGTGGTTTACATTATGGTTTACATTTTGGACCATACACTTTTATAAATTTTGATGAAACTTGACACAGCCTGTATCCATCATTGCAAGATCATGTAGAACACTTCCATCGCCCTCAAAATGCTGCCTCTTCCATCTGTTCTATTCTTCCCCCACCCCTCGAGACCCATGGCAACCACCAGGCTTCACTCTTTGTAAGACCAGATTCATAGTTATTTACAACAACACTGAAGGCTTTACACACTGATCTGTCCTCCCCTATTGGCACCGCCCATGCTCTTGAAAGACTCTCGCCTCTCTATTTGAGAACACAGAAGTCCTCCCCAGGTTGGGAGTCCAACATCTTCCCGCTCATTATGTGGGTTTCCACCCACTGATATAACACACTATGTCAAGATGAACATTCGCATACTCCTTAGAAGCTGTCCTTGGTGCCCTGTCCCAAGTGCCCCCCACATCCAATACCCTAAACCAGTAACCCTACCTTGCCCTATTGCCAAAAGAGCATTCCCAACATTGTAGTTTCAACCATGTACCCAGCAATCCCCAGTGTTCACCTGCTCCCTCCCCCAACCTTCCTCCCAGTTGCATGGAAAGTCCAACCCCCCTTCCACACCCAACCCCCTGAAATACCTGCACTGCCTAACCCAATGGTATCACTGCACCACCGAAATGTCCCTCCACTGCATAACTACATGCTTCCACCTTATCGTAGATTTTGCTACTATGGGCATTGGCTCACAGCCTTCTCCCTTTCTATTTCCTGAAAACCAATCTTCCAGACTCTAGCTCTGTGAGTCTGCTCAATTTGCTTAATTCATATCAGTGAGGTCATGTAATATTTGTCCTTCAGTGCCTGGCTTGCTTCACTCAACATAAGGTCCTCAAGATTCATTCATGTTATCCCGTGTGTTAATATCATATTCTTCTTAAAGCTGAGTAATATTCCACTGTATGTATATACCACAATTTGTTTATCTATTCATCTGTTGAAGGGCATTTGGGTTGATTTCAACTTTTGGCAATAGTGAATAATGCCGCTATGAACATTTGTGTCCTTTCAATTCTTCTGGGTGTATACCCAGCAGTGGAATTGCTGGATCATATGGCAGTTCTATAGTTAGTTTTCTGAGGAATCTCCATACTGTTCTCCACAATGGTTGCACCATTCTACATTCCCACCAGCAGTGGATGAGGGTTCCCATTCCTCCACATCCTCTCCGACACTTGTAGTCCTCTGTTTTTTTAATAGCTGCCAGTCTAATGGGTGTAACAAGATATCTCATTGTAGTTTTGATATGCATTTCCCTAATAGCTAGAGATGTTGAGCTTCTTTCCATATACTTTTTAGCTATTTGTATTTCTTCTTTGGAGAAGTGTCTGTTCAAATCACTTGCCCATTTTTTAAATGGGTTGTTTGTCTTTTTATTTTTGAGGTGCAGGATTTCTTTATATATGCAGGATATTAGGCCCCTATCAGATATATGGTTACCAAATATTTTCTCCCATTGAGTAGGATGCCTTTTCACTTTCTTGACAAACTCCTTTGAGGTGCAAAAGTTTTTAATTTTAAGGAGGTCCCATTTATCTAGTGTTTTCTTTTGCTTCTCATGCTTTGGGTGTGAAGTTCATGAAACCATTTCCTATTACAAGATCCTATAGATGCTTCCCTATGTTATCTTCCAAGGTCTTTAAGGTCTTGGCTCTTATATTTAGATCTTTGATCCATCTTGAGTTAATTTTTATGTAAGGTGTGAAATGGTGTTCCTCTCTCATTCTTTTTGATATGAATATCCAGTTCCCCAAGCACCATTTATTGAAGAGGCCATTCTCACCCAGTTGAATGGGCTTGGTGGCCTTGTTGATTATCAGTTGACTGTATATGCAAGGATCTATATCAGAACTCTCAATTTGGTTCCATTGATCAGTATGTCGATCCTTGTACCAATACCATGCATTTTAGACCACTGTAGCTTTTTAGTATGATTTAAAGTCAGGTAGTGTGATTCCTCTGATTTTGTTTTTCTTTTTCAATGTCTGGCTATTCGGGGCCTCTTGCCCTTCCAGATAAATTTCATGATTAGTTTTTCCAATTCAGTGAAAAATGCTATGGTGATTTTTATTGGGATTGCACTCAATCTGTAGAACAGTTTGGGTAGATAGACATCTTAATGATGTTTAGTCTTCCTATCCATAAACAGGGAATATTCTTCTCTTTATTTAAGTCTTCTTTGATTTCCTTTAACAGTATTGTGTATTTTTCTGTGTATAAGTCATTTATATCTTTAGTTAAATTTATTTCTAGGTATTTGATTCTTTTAGTTGCTATTGTAAGTGGGGTTTTATTCTTGATTTCCTCCTCAGAGTGTTCATTGTTGATGTACAGAAATGCTATTGATTTTTGCACATTGATCTTATAACCTGCAACTTTACTGAACTCGCATATAAGCTCTAGAAACCTTGTAGATTTCTCAGGGCTTTCTATGTATAGCATCATATCATCTGCAAGTAGTGAAATTTTGACTTCTTGGTTTCTAATTTGGATGCCATTTATATTTTTTTCTTCTCTAAATGCTTGACAAGTACTTCTAACACAATGTTAAATAGGAGCAGTGAAAGTGGGCATTCTTGTCTTGTTCACAATCTTAAAAGGAAAGCTTTTAGGATTTCTCCATTGAATATGATGTTAGTTGTGGGTTTTCATATAGACCCTTTATCATGTTGAGGAAGTTTCCTTCTATTCCTATCTTCTGTAGTGTTTTTATCAAGAAAGTGTCGAATGCTTTTTCTGCATTTATAGAAATGGCCATTTGATTTTTTGTATTTTAATCTGTTCATGTGATATATTTCATTGATTGATTTTCTTTTGATGAACCATCCTTGCATACCAGGTATGAAACCCACTTGGTCATGGTGTATAATTCGTTTGATGTATTGTTGAATGTGATTAGCAAGTATTTTGTTGAGGATTTTAGCATCTAGTTTAATTAGAGAGATTGGTCTATAGCTTTCCTTTCTTGTGGCATCTTTGGCTTTGGTATTAGGGTGATGTTGGCATCATAGAATGAGTTAGGCAATGTTTCCTCCATTTCTATTTTTTGGAAGAGTTTAAGCAGGATTGGTGTTAGTTCTTTCTGGAATGTTTGGTAGAATTCACCTGTGAAGGCATGTGGTCCTGGACTCTTCTTAGTTGGGAGGTTTTTGATGACTAATTCTCTTGTTAGTTGTGATTGGTCTGTTGAGTTCATCAGTTTCTTCTTTTGTCAGGGTAGGGGGCTTGTGTGTTTCTAGGAATTTGTCCATTTCCTCTAAATTGTCCAACTTGTTGGCATATTAATTGTTTAAAGTTTCCTTTTATGATACTCTTTATTTCTGTGGGGTCAGTGGCGATATCTCCTTCCTGATTTCTTATTTTATGTATTTGCATCTTCTCTCTTTTTTTCTTTGTTAGTCTAGCTAAGGGCTTGTCAATTTTATTGATCTTCTTGAAGAACCAGCTTTTGGTTTTATTTTTTTTTTTTTCTAGTGCTTTCTTATTTTCAATTTCATTTAGTTCTGCTCTAATTTTGTCATGTCCTTCTTTCTACATCCTTTGGGGGTTAGTTTATTGTTATTTTTCTAATTCTTCTAGGTGTGCAGTTAAGTCTTTGATTTTAGCTCTTTCTTCTTTTTAAATATAGGTATCTATGGATATGAATTTTTTTCTCAGTACAGCTTTTGCTGCATCCCATAAGTTTTGATATGTTATCTTGTCATTTTCATTCGTTTCAAGGTAGTTGCTGATTTCTTTGTGATTTCCTCCTTGACCCACTCTTTGTCTAAGAGTGTGTTGTTCAACTTCAATAGCTTTGTGCCTAATCTGGTTCTCTGTCTCTTACTGATTTCCAGCTTCATTCCATTGTGGTCAGAAAAATTCCTTTGTATAATTTCAATCTTTCTGAATTCATTGAGAGTTGTTCTGTGGCCTAGCATGTGGTCTATCCTGTAGAATGATCTATGTGCACTCGAGAAGAATGTATTTCCCATTGTATTTGGGTGTAATGTTCTGTATATGTCTATTAGGGCCAGGTCCTCTAATGTATTATTCAAAGTTTTTGTTTCTTTATTGATTTCCTGTTGAGATGTTCTTTTTAATGGTGATAATAGTATATTAAACTCCCCCCACTATAATTGTAAAGGCATCTATTTCTCCACTTAGTTTTTCCAGTGTTTGTCTCATGTATCTTGAGGCACCCTGGTTAGGTGTATAAATGTTTATGATTGTTCTTTCTTCTTGATAGATTACCTCTTATTATTAATAAATAGTGTCTTTTTTTGTCTCTTACAATAGTTTTGCATTTAAAGTTTATTTTGTCCAATATTAGTATAGCTACTCCCACCCTTTTTTGGTTATTGTTTGCTTTTAGAATTGTTTTCCGACCATTCACTTTCAGCATCCTTGCATCCCTGGGTCTAAGGTGGGTTTCTTGTAGACAGCATTAGATGTGTCATATTTCCTTATCCATTCTGCCAGTCTGTGTCTCTTGATTGGTGAGTTTAATCCATTAACATTCAGTGTTATTACTGTCAAGGAATTACTTACATTAGCCATATTTTCTTTAGGTTTATGTATGCCATATGTTGCTTTTATTTCTCTTCTTATTTTTTCAGTTGTTCTTTACACTTACCTCCAACTCTCTCTTTCCTGTTTTTTTCCTTTCAAACTGCAGAACTCCCTTTAGTATTTATTTAACTGCAGGTTTCTTGTTGACATACTCTCTTAATTTCTGTTTATCTGTGAATTTTTTGAACTCTCCCTCATTTTTGAATGCCAGTTTTGTTGGATAGAGAATTCTTGGCTAAAAGTTTTTTCTTTTAACACCTTGACTATGTCATACCACAGCCTTCTTGCTTCCATGGTTTCAGATGAGAAATCAGCACTTAATCTTATTGTGCTTCCCTTGTATGTGATGATTCTCTTTTCTCTTGCTGCTTTAAGAATTCTTTCCTTGTCTTGAGTGTTGGACAATTTGACAAGTATATATCTTAGAGTAAACCTGTTAGGATTTATATTGTTTGGGGTGTGCTGTGCTTCCTGGACATGTGTGCCTATATCCTTCAGTAGGGTTAGGAAGTTTCCAGTCATTATTTCCTCCAACACAACTTCTGTCCCCTTTCCCTTTTCTTCTCTCTCTGGGATGTCTATAACAAGTGTTTGTGTGTTTCGTGCTGTCATTCTGATTCCATGCTGGATATTTTCTATCTTTCTATCTATTCTACTATCTGTCTGATTTCAGTTGTACTGTCTTCCACATTGCTGATTCTTTCTTCTGCACGTTCAAATCTGCTGTTATGTGTTTCCAGTGTGTTTTTTATTTCTTGTATTTTGCCATCATATTTGTTATCTTTTTATGTATGTTTTCTATTTCTTCAGTGTGTTCTCCCGGTGTCTTCTTAATATCCTAAATCTCTTTCTTCACTTTGGTTAAGTTGATTCATGATATTTGTTTGGACATCTCTGATTAGCTGTTCCACGTTCTGCATCTCTTCCTGTTTTTTAGTTGGTTCATTGGACTGGGCCATGTCTTCCTGTTTCTTAATATGGTGTCTAGTCATCAGTTGATCTTGATGGGTTTGTTCAATTGATTAGCTTCTCTTTGTAATCTAGGGTTTTATTTTGTTGTTTTTTTGTGTGTTAAGTTTTCACTTTGACACTTCATTCCTCTTGCTCTATTTCCTTGATTCTGTCTATGTTCTCTTGAAAAAAAAATTAGGGCCAGAGAAAAGGAAAGGAGTAAGAAGAAAAAAAGTGTAATAGTAATTATAATAGTAAAAGGTGGAAGAATAACCATATAAGACCTAGGAAAGTGAATAATTAACTCAAGTAAGAAGTGCAGAGGAATAAGAACAAAAATGTGGAGTATAAACAATGACATGAGAAACCAAATAGAGAAAAATAGATAGGATGAATTAAAAATCCAGAATGATGAGAAGAGAGGGAAAGAGAAAAGATAGAAAAAAAGCAAAAAATAAAGAAAACAGAAAAAAGAAGTAGAGAGAAATAAAGACAAGGAAAATTGAAGACCAAACAAAAATGGCGAAATGTAAGAACATCAACAGAAAGCAGAAGATAGAAAGTTGAAGGAATGAAAAGAAGTAGCCTAGGTAGACAAAACTGGTAAGCAAAACAAACAAAAAAGGGAAACAAAGGAAGGGGAAACATAATAAAGAAAAAATAAGAGAACAGCACCCGATTTAAAAAAAAGGGGGGCGGGGAGGGAAGAAAGAGGATTGGGAAAAAAAAAACAAAAAACAGAAAACAAACAAACAAGCAAAAACACAAAAACCTAAGCCTTTCCTCTTAGGCCCTGAAGGATCTTCTCAGGCTGCCGGTGTTCATCAGTCAATTACCCTGCATCCTGCCCTCTGCAGGTTTTGAAATGGGTTTTAGTAAGTAAACTAAGTTAAATTAAAAAAGGAACTGTTTTAAGAAAAATAAGAGATCCAAGAAAAGCTAATACAAAAAGAATGTCTATATGTTCCCTGTCCTAAAGTATCAGCTGGATGTCTGATAACCCAGTGGATCACTTTTCTAAGAAGAGCCAGAATAAAAAGTCCAGAAAGGGAAGATAATCTTCTTGTCATTTACATAGTACGGAGTCCAAAAGAGCAGGGGGAACAGTCCCATCATGGTCTCCAGAGGTGGCTGAAAACTGCTCCAGGTTGAGGTCCATAGATGGCAGCTCCACAGGCCTCATTTTGCTCTAGAGAAGAGAGACCACTCTATATTGTTTGAGTGTGGTTTTAATCTACCTCATCAGTGGGGAGGGAGTTGCTGCCACTGAGAATTCCTGTCTTGATTAGCATCTGAGGCTGCTTGTTCCTGGTTTCCAGTTGGCAGGATCTTTTCATTAGACTCAACATCTCCTGTAGGCCTTGGAATGGCATACAATAGAAGAAGAGGTGGGGGTAGTGGAAGCTCTAGAGGATGGCCTCTTAGTGTGTGTTGTGACTTCCCCAGAGAAGGAGGTGGGGATAAGTGAGGCCTGGGTAATGGCTGCTTAAAATGTGTCTATGATTTCCATAACCTAAGGGATATTTTTTAAATGGTGTAGCCATTTGGCAGTTTGATGTAATTATGAATTCCAAAAATCTATATTAGATTATGCTTGTAAACTGATCTGTTCATCTGGGCATGATTAAGTTATAATTGGGGCTTTGAATGGGCTATGTCAGTAGGGCATTGAGCCCTACCCCTTGGTGGGTGAGAGAATCAAATATAAAAGGCAAGGCAAAGGACAGAGGCAGCAGTTTTGAGTAGCAGTGTTGATGTTGGAGTTTTGATGTTGGAGAGAAGGCCCTAGGACAGAGACAAGCCATTTGCCTGAGAGTTCATTGCTGGCCTTGTGGAGAGAAACAGAGGAGCTAAGCCCGGAGAGAAATGCAGCCCCGGGAAGAGAGGAGCCCAAGAAGCCTGAACCCTGGCAAATGTTGGCAGCTGTCTTGCTCCAACATTGCGGGGGGCAATGGACTTTGGTGAGGGAAGAAACTTATGCTTTATGGCCTGGTAACTGTGGACTTCTATCCCAAATACCCTTTATAAAGACCAACCCACTTCTGGTATTTTGCATTAGCACCTCTTTGACTGACTAATACAAACGGCTTCTCCAGTTCACAGGATAACTTTTGCTCCATCCATGACATCTTTCTATCAGTGACATCAGAGTATGTCACTAAAACCCTTTAAATTAGCCTTATCAATTTTCTCTTGTACAAATCATTCTCTTTAGTCCAGAAGTCACTGGAAGAAGGTCCAAGATTCTGATTTATCATGCCTCAGCTTCTTTTGCTTTTCCTATAACATTAAAAAGCAACTACCTCTGCTTTGCCATCTACTGCTTTTTTTTCCTATTTACAGTATCTAGTTCCTTCTTTTGTTAATTATCCCCAGTAAAAGTGACCACATTTCATATTACTTAAAAAGCTATGTCCTTGATATTGAGGACAGATATTGAGAGGTTCATGAACATGTAATAGAATTTGGATTAAAGTGAGTTTGTAGTTAGAGAGGGGTAATATATCTGATATGTTCCAACATGGACACACTGCATTGCTACAATGATGAGATAACACTGCAAAGATGACATGCTCCCATTTAAAAAATGAACCTGTTAATGATAGAAAGAATTCACTAACCTATTGTAAAACTTATCAAGATTTCTAAGGACAAAATACCCATTATAAGTGATTTGAAAGAGGGTGGTACTTTTCTTAATTACAAATAGTCTGCAGGTAGGATGTTGGCATTGTGGGTTTAGTAGCTTAATGATATAATGATTTGGTCTGCATCTCTGAGATTCTTTCAGACTTTCCTTCATGCACCTTGCCTCAAGGTCATAAATTGGCTGCTGCAGCTTTGGGCACTATTCTGGATTAAATCATGCTCCCTACAAAGACATGTTCAAGTCCTAAAGTCCAGTCCTGTGGATGAAACCCATTTGTAAATAGGATCTTTGAAAATGTTATTAGTTAAAGTAAGACCCAATTGAATCAGGGTGGGCCTTAATACAGTATGATTGGAGTCTTTATAAAAGTAGAGGAAATTTGAACACAGTGAACAATAGGAGACCAGGGGAAAGAAGGGTTGACACTGGCTTCATCTGTTCCCTTTAACAGACAAATACTTCCCAAGCTATTCTCATGATAGACTTGTTTCTCTTAAGTAATTTTGTCCAAAACCTTGCCACATGCCATCATGGAAGCAAGATAAAGACTAATGGAGTATTTAGCTTTCAGCTCAATAATAGAGAACACCAGGTAGAAGCGTTTGGGTAAGGGTGTAAATTGTTAAAAAATGAGCATCTGCTATGTCAAGAGAAGTAGTAAAAGACTGGGTATTAGTTTCCAAGTGACCTCAGAATGTCAGATTATCATGTTGCAGGCCCTGGGCCCCATCAACACAAGCTAGAACTGTAATTTTTTTAGTTACTCCAGAAATTGTCACACCAATGGTGTTTCTGTCTACCTTGTGTTACCTGTCTACCTTGTGTTCTTTACAACATTCACAAACTATTAATCTGTGCATAAAAATGAAATTTATGAACCCACAATAGAGAATGCCCCTTTCTGGTGACTGATATTCCAGCTCAAAGGACTAGGGAAACTGAATTAAAATCATAAGGTACTTAAGAAACATGGGAGGAGAACAAAGTGAAGTAGAGATTTTATTCAGCTCATAATAAAGCCTTAGGAACCTGGCACAGAGGAAGATTTCTCTTCAGTGGCTGTTAATGTTTGCTAGACATAGGTCCTCTCTTCTATGGAAGGTATTGGACAGAATCACAGTGCTGATTCTACCTCTGAAACTCCCATATTTCCAGTTTCATTATTCACTCTGACCTTTTGCAAAACAAAATTTAATTTCCTTTATTTTCTAGTTCTTCTGGAATCCAACATGAATTAAGACCCCCAGGAATTATACCTCCCATGTAGCTCTTCTTGCCTTTGACTATTACAGCTAAACTCATATTATCTAATAAAGACAAATGAGTCTATAATTATATTCACTGCACAGGAATTAGACAGCAGGAAGAGTGTCTCCAAATAGGGCCTGCACATGTACCACATATAAAGTGCTTTCATTTACCTTGAAGCCCAACTCTGCATGGTGTCAGATACTGAGACACTTCCATTTGACTTTGCACATTTTGAAGAAGATCATAGGTCTTTCTGATAGGTTTCTGGAGAATATACAGAGGAATTTTATACCATGCATCACAGAGAAAACTTCCAAAAAATTCTCTGAGCATATTTCTCCTCCAACCCAAATTTTCTCATACATTTGATATTTTTGGATGGCTATTCAGTTCCAAACACTATTCTAGGCGCTGTGGAAACAGATAAACAAGACATGAAAGTTCCTTGATTATTTGTAGCTTACTAGAATAGTGAGAAAGAAGAGATGGTAAACAAGTAAAGAACATAAATAAAAAACATTGAATTTCTATGTATTATTTCTGTATTATTTTTGCAATTATCCTGCAAGTTTGAAATTATTTCAAAATAAAAAGTTTTTAAAATTAATAAAAAATAATTTAAATAGTGATAAATGCTATGTACAAAATATAAAAGGGCAATGGATAGAGAAGTGGAGTGCCACTTTGGGATGACCTCGATGGGGTAACACTTGAGCTGAAAACTGAACAATTAGGAGAGTTGGTCATATAAAAATCTGGGGAAGGAGAATTCTAGGCAAAGAAAACATTGGCAATGAGGGTGTAAGGATATGTAAGAGCCTAATTTTATATGGCCTTATACCCTATAATAAGACACTTATTTTTTAATTTATTTTTTCCTGATTGCAGTAGGGTTCCAGTGAAGGATTTTAAGTAACAGAATAACATAATGTGATTCAACTTTCAAAATGACCAACCTTGAATATTGGGAGATAGGATTGTCAGGGAGCAAGAGAAATTATAAAGAGAGGTTTACTACTGTAGTAATCCAGGAGAGAGAGGTGATAATGACTTGGTGTAATGGCTTATCAGAGAATATGGTGGGAAGTGGTAGAGTGAAGACATATTTGGGAGATGCAATCACAAGAAGTTGGTAGTGAGGTAAAGAGAGGAAACAAGGATGAGACCTTTTCCATCTTTCTTTCTCCAAGGAGTGTTATTATAAAGTGATGTTCTTTCTTAGCCTCTGCCCCATGTCATGCTTACTGAGGGACCCCTTCCAGGTAATCTCTTCAGAGACACTTTCTGGGAAATAAAGTCAGACTTCTATGCTGACTGCATTGTTTCTGAAAAGTAGGCTTACTAAGTTTCTGATGAATGAACTTCTCCATTTTGATATTTACTGTCTTTGTTCTTTCTATTACCTCTGTCTTAAATTGTTCGACTGTCTTTTTTACCTTCCCCAGCCATCCCCCATCTCTAGAAATACATCCATATCCTTCAAATATTAATTATTTTCTATACTTTTTCCCACTGTCACCAGTGGAATTAATTACTCTGTTCTTCTATATTTTTTGGATCTCTGTCTAATTTTTATTGTAGCATCTGATGGATTGAATTATGTAGCCCAATTTAGACATGTACTTGGTCTTGATCTGCATTCCTGAAGGTGTGAGCCCATTGTGAATAGGATCTCTTGAGGATGCTATTGTTAGTTAAGGTTTGACCACACAGAATGAGATTTGGCCTTAATTCAGATTACTGGAGTTCTTTATGAGCAGAAGAAATTCAGATAGACAGAAAGCCTTGGGGTGGGGGGTGGAGGGGGCGGGAGCAAGAACCCAGAAGTCAACGGAACCTGGAAGAGAAAGGAGAGGACACAGCCTCGTGAAGTGAGGCAGAGATGCAAGCCAAGGAACAACAAAGATTCCCAGCAATCCAGCACCAGAATGTTACAGAATTTGGGGAAAAAGTTTCTCCTTGCTGCTGCCTAAGTTTTGGACTTCCTCTAGCCTTAAACCATGAGCCAAAAAATTCCCATTGTTTAGACCAACACATTGTGTGGTATTTGTCACAGCATATTGGAAAAATAAAGACAGCACTTTTCAAATTATACCTTCACTGTTTAAATTTTTGTTTCTCCTGTTAGAATGTGAGTTCTTCAAAAGTAAGGAAAAATGTCTTCGTTCATTTTGTATTCCTAGTACCAAACACAGAACCTGGCCCATTATAGGTAGTGGCTAAAGATTTGGTTAAAGGCATGGAATTGCTTCTTGTTCTGTTTCAATTTGTTTTACTTGGTAATCATGTATTTAAATAATAAAAATATTGTTGGAAAGCACCTCTAAAATAGTTATTTTATGTGTTTGATGGTCATTTAAAAGAATTTTTAAAACTTGCATTTTATTTTTTTTTCAGTCTAAATTTCTTTGCTTTACTAGAATACACAGATGGCTCTGGAAGTTAAACTTCCATTTTTTTTCTGGGGAGAAACAGGGGAATATTAATTGACCTCTAGCCTTTTCTCCTTCTAGATCTACTAATATGGATTCTTGCAAGCGTCAGACCTATGCTGCTTAATGGAATCTTGTCAACAGTTCATTGGAATGATGCCACATGAACTCTTCTTAAGGAAGGAAGATTGTGGAGCAGCGAGGCTCTTTTCTGGGGAGCATCTTGCTTCTAAAAAGCAACTGGTCCTATGTCACCTTAAGCCTGCAGGTAGAGATGCTGATGGTAATGTGATGCCATGCACATGTAGGGAGACCCAGTATCAGATACAGAATCATCCCCTGATGACATGTGTATTTCTTACAATTTTGCAAGTTCTATCTTTCATTGCTTTTAAGAAAAAGGATTGGGGAAGAGAAATAATTTGATGATTCAAATTAGTCAGGAATGTAGAGGAGGATAAATACAGCTTGTATTATATTTTGGCAAGATTGCACAGAAGGATAAATGCACCTTTCACATTTTCCCACAATGATAATTGTGCTAACTTTAAGGTGAACTGGGAGAAGGCATTCGTTGATAAAATTTGCTTAAAAAGTAATTAATTGTTAGCTGGGTCAAATAGGCATTTCTATGTTAAGCATTGAAAGAAAACCAAAGTAATTATTTTTGACCAAGAGTAGAACTGAGAATTGTGCCACTATCACTAGCATCTAAAGAAATGTGTAAATTGGAGTAAGTAGATGATTATATTTTAGTCTCAAAGGCTTACTGTTAACACATACTGGAAACAACATGGCATTAGCTCATCTAAGCAAAAAAATAAAATCTCTTTCTTGACAAAACTTCCTCTTCAGTCCAATTTCTCTGCTTCACCCTATAGCTAAAGCCCTCAAAAAAGTTATCTGCATTTCCAGCCTCCAATTTTGCTCTTTGTGTCTCTATTATACTCTGTCTTCTCAAGCTTTTGCCACTCCATATGCCACCAAAATTGCTCTCATCAAGGTCACCAAAGACCCTCAGGCTGCTAAATCCAATTCTCAGTTCTCATCTTACTTGACTTATTAGCAGCATTTTACAGTCAACAATTCCTTTCTCCAGAAAACTTTTCTCACTTAGCTCCTAGGATACCATATGCTCAGGGATTTCTTTCTACATTACTACTGTGTCCTCTCTCTCTCTCCCTTGTTCTTCCTCTCTTTTGGTTTGTCTTATTTATCTTGACCTCTTAATATTGCTTTGGCCAGAGCTCAGACTTTTGCCCTCTTCTCTCTCTCTTTTTAATACCGTGGTGATCTCATCTGACTTCATGGCTTAAATATCATCCATGTGTTGACGATTGCCAAATTTATATCTTTGACTCAGAGCTCTTCCCTCTACTCACAGTCTCTGCCACATCAGTTAATGGAAACTCTAACTTTCTAATTGCTCAGGCCAAATACCTTGGGGTCAAATTTGATTTCTTTCATTGTCTCATATTTTGCATCTAATCTGTCAGAATATACCACTGACTTGGTCTTCAAAATCTACCTAGATTTTAGCTACTTCTCACCATTTCTTCTGCTACTACCTGGATCCAACCCTCCCATATCCCAATTGCTGTTAAGTCCCTAACTTGTCTCTCATGTTCCACACCTACACACTCACACTTCAGTGTATTTTTAAATATCATTTTAAGTGTGATCTTTTTAAAATGTAAGCCAGATCCTATCACTCAAAATCACCAATGTTCTCCCATTCTCTTCAGAGTCAAAAGAAAAAGACATTACAATGACTTATAAAACTCTACTGGCCCCTTTACTTTCCAGGCCCTTCTGTAATATTTTGCTCTAACCATGACATCCTCCTCACTTTTCCTTGAATTTACTAGGCACTACCCCACATTATGGCCTTTGAATTGGCTGTTTGATCTTGCTGAAAGACTCTTCCCCCAGAAACATGTATGGCTCAATCCATATTTCCCTTCAAACCTTTGCTAAATTGTCACCTTTTCAATGAGACCCATGCTGAGCAAATACTTTAAATTTGCAACCCCACCCCTACTATATTGCTCAACTTTTTACTCATAGAACTTTTTACTTTCTAATATCTTATTTGTGGGAGAGATAGTGTTTTGCACTGATTGAGCATACTTGCACCTCAGCTTCTTGCACCTCAGTGGAGTATTTAATTGATTCTCATTCATGGAAACAATGTGTATCTCCTCCAAGTCAAGGTAGTTTAGAGAAAGTATCCCTTCCCCATGTTCTTACTGTCTTTCTCATTTTCTTTTTGGATGCTGACGATTGAGAGAACTCTGAGGTCTTTGAGTTTGGAAGTCATTAGAGAAAAGGAGCCTGACTTTCTGAATCACAGTATGGAAGGTCATCCATAGAATACCCATTTGGATGCTGATGTGAGGAGGAAAAAGTCTTTATCCTGTCCCAGAGTTATGTCTAGACTCTATTCTGGTTGATTAGTGCCCATGCTGTTATAGAGCATTTTGAATATCATCCCTGTGCACATACATGGATCAGTGCATTCACTTGAAACAGAATGGACAAAGTAATTGCTATTAACTATTAATGGAGGGATATACTATGGATACTATAAGTATGGTTGGCAATTTTGACAGTTTCCATAGATGAATTTAATAAACATCATACATATGACTGTAATTGAGAATTAACTATGATTTAGACTAGTTTATGTGAACATTTACAACTTAATTTGAAATTTGTGGAAATTCAAAGACATTTTCATTTCTTTCATAATGGATACTCATAAGCAGAGATTTTTACTTAAACACTTACTCTTGGTAAGTTTAAAAAGAACCCTAATTAATATTAATACATTCATAGTTTTGCTAGCCATGGCAATTTTCATAGCCATGGCAGGTGTACTAACGTGTTACCTGTATCCTGCAAATTATCAGAGCCAAGACTTTTTTGAAAGCAGAATGTGCCAGGATCAGAAGAAGAGAAGGTGCTACAGGGCTGAGCAGGTGGAGGAGTAGATCTAAACTTCAGGCACAAGGCAAGCCAGGAATCTTAGACAGTGAGGTAAACAGGACAGGAGGAAAGGATTTCCAACAGGGAATCTGGGTCCACTTCAGGTGTCTGAGCCCAAGGTAGGGATTCTATTATTATATAATGTCAATAGCTAATAATACTATTATTATATTTGTAAACCAAGGAACCAAGTATATGTTCAGGGAAAAAGGGAAGAGTCTAGCTACAGGCTGACTTGATGCTAAATTTGGGACTATGGGTTTATGGTACAAAATTTAATGGTCCGAATACAAAAGGTTTGAGTGATGCCATGCAGGGAGAATGCAGGTCTTTTCACTAATTGCTACCCAGTAAGTACTCAGAAAATGTTTTGTTAATAAAATAAAGGGATGAATAGGCAGAAATGTTTAATTTAGGAAGTTAAAAAAGTCAATTTACTAAAACAATCTTAAGTTGTTTAACATGTTAAAATGTTTATATCTTGGTAATAAACTGAACGTGCATTTTATTTTCATAATTTCATAATTTTAATTCATTTGTAAGCTTATGTGGGCCAGTTTACATCTTGGAATGCAAGGTATTTTATCTGTGATAAAACCACTTAATTGGTAGTGACTTAAAATATTTTTAAGCACACAAATAAAAAACAAACCTGGGATGGCATTAGTTTGAGACTTTATGTGAATTATCCCTTCATGCCCAGAACTGGCAACACTTAGTGAACCATAAAAGTGACCATGAATGTCAATATTTTCAAAGTCCACAGGATGAGCATATTTCCTCAGGACTAAAACTAGGACTTTCATATAAAAATCCATATGCTTGATTTCCTAGGACAGGAAATTAGGGTTTGTTTCTCAACTGAATAGTTAGGAAAAGCCAAGATTATACACCTGCTCAATTTGTGTTGAATTAGACATGTGTTTCAAGAAAGACTCATTGCCCTTAGCCTCTTTGGAAGAGATTCAATGCCCAGGTGTTCAGCCTTTGATTAGCAGGAATGGGTGATGATCAAATTATACTAACTTGCCTTTGCCTCTTGGATCCAGCTGTATTCTCTTGGTGGGCACCTGGAAGGTTTTGTTGACCCCCAGCTTGCTCTGTGGAGATGGGTGTTTCTCAGTATTGTATCCATATATCCCCCTCTTAGTCCATAGGCAGGATAGGAACGTTTTGATGAATTGGCTCAGAGAATGTGTGCTTATATCTTCTGTTAAAGTGAGTGAAAACAAGTATCTTAAGGAGAACACACTCTAGTTAGGATCCTGGTCAGTGCTCTGCTGGGTCAACTCTGGGAGGGAAGATAAGCTTTTGTGATTCTTTTTATGTTTTTCTCCCTGTATTTTTTTTCTTTTCTCTTCTATGGAGGTAAAAGATTCTGCAAGGAGGTTTATCGAAGAGCATAAAAATAAAATAATGCCTAAAATTTATTGAGCACTTCTTTATGCCAGGGACTTTACTAAGCAAGAGGGACTCCTTTAATTCTTACAGTGACCCCATGAGGAGGATATCGTTATTATTCCTCTTGTTCAGATGAGAAAATCCAGCTGCAGCTGCTACATCGCAATTGTATTATGCAAAGCATTGTGCACAGAAAGAGTATGGCACTTTTGTTTTTAGAGAAGATTCATATGGCCCCATGCTTTGTACAATCCATCCAAAAAATACATCAAATGTAAGCCATGTACTAAAATTACCTGTAATATTATGACAATGCTCTTTCATCACTTGTAACAAATGTTCCACCTCAATGCAATTTGTTCATTTTGGACAAATGATGGGAATCCTGTATAGTATGCATGCTTGTTTTGTAAACTCACAAATTCTCTAATAAAAATTTTAAAAGAAAAAAAAACAAACAGAGAGGGTTTCTAGATCCAAGTTTCCTTGAGAAAATTGCAATTGATGTCTTGGAAAGAGAGAAGATAGCAAATGTCTCTAAGTGAAAAACAATAAGATGGAGGAGGATTTTCCTAAGACAAAAATGGGATTTCCCAGATGGGGCAGGGGAAGTGTGCAGTTCCTTCGAGCATTAAGAACATGTTCTCTGCTTCCTGACCAAGGATTGATATCCTACAGCCGTGGCCAGAAAACTATGGCCAGCTGGTCAAGTCCAATCTGCTGTCTATTTGGTAAAATAAATATTTTATATTGTAACATGGTCACGCTACATTTTGTCTATGACTGCTTTCATACTACAGTGGCAGAATTGAGTAGTTGTGAGACTGTATGGGCCACAAAGCCTAAAGTGTTTACTACCTGCCCCTTTACAAAAAAAGTTTTCTGACTCCTGTACTACTGTGCTGCTGTTATCATGCATATTAGGTATGACTATCTTAACATCAAACTAATATTCAGAAAATATTTTCCTGATTCCCCTGACACTATTAAAACTCCTCCAGTGGATTAAGCTAATTCTTGAACAGACTCCTGAAGCTTAATATTTTTTAAAACACATTTTAATCTGATTTCTAGATTTATCTATTTTGTTTTCTAGAAGTACAAAAAAATCAAAATAAAGTTATTTCTTTAGTACATAAATTCAATATAGGTTTATTTTTAATGCACATTTTATATTAGCATTCTCCATTCACACCTATTCTTTGCTAACAAGCAATTATTATCCCCCCCCCCAATGCGACCCCATTTTCACTGATTCACCCTCTGTTGTAGCAATTTAAAATAGTGCCAAGGAAAGATGCTTGTCCCTGTTCTGAATCTGTCAAGATGTTAACTAGTTTCTTCTGAAGTGTCTGCTGAAGATGAAGCAAGTTTTCAACAAATGTGTTTCAGAGCGACTTTGGCTAGTTTTTCACCAACATTTCCAGCTACCAAAGGGTCCTAAGAGGAGGGAAAATTTTTGCTACTTCTGATCTAAATATTATTTTGCCAAATGGCTATCTTTACATATATTAGTAACTTCACATTTATTTGGCACCAGCAACAGGGCCTACAGAATAATTTATGCCCTAAATGCAGCTCGTAATAGCAGAATTGCTGCTGGTGCTTAGAAATTAATTCAGAGACTACTGTCTGTAGCAAAATGATTTATCTTTGTTTTTGAACCACGCTGTGGAACCTAAGAGTATTAATTAAGAACTATGGCATAAGGCCAGATAGAATCTGATGAAGTTTCCTATTGCAGCAAAAAAAAAAACACACACACACAAAAAGCTGGTTATCAAATTATTTTAAATATACTAAACATTTTCATATTTTTGATCAAATTGTGAGAGACACTGTTTAATGTTTCTGAGGGCTTGAATCACACTGATACCCATATTAGATAAATATGTCCAATTTTTATCAATTTTTATTAAAAATTAACAAGAAAAATCCACCAAATTAGAAGCAATTGAATAGATTTAAGACCGAAGTGAGATTTAAGGAAAAGGATTTTGTAAATCACATCATTAGGGTGATTTGTAAAGGTTGCACTGATGAGTAAACAATTAAAAGTAGATCAGAGTGAGGAAAGGGAAATTCATGGGTTGTTTAAAAAATATGTTCTATCTCACATACTATATATCCCTGATGGCTGAGTACCACCCGCACCCACCCCCGCCAAGCATCTTCCTAAAAATCCGTACTGGATGTGATGCTGCTGATGCTGACGGTGGCTAACATTTCACAGATCCTCCAGTCTATGATGTTTTTCTCAAAAGGCAGCATTTGATTGAAGCAACTGAGTGATGTCTCTGTGAGGCATCTTCATTTTCTGAACTTTATTTATAAGCCTGTACTTCTATCAGAGGCTCTTTACCATGGGTGTGTGCTTGCTCAGCTGGTACTCCAATTCAGGACGTAGATCTGTGCTTAGGTGCACCCACACATACCGTTTTCTAGCCTTCCCAGGTGATTCTAATAAACATCACCAGGATCAACTTGTTTGAAAAATTTTATGTGCTGCTATTAATTATATGGTCATACAAAATAAACCAGATCTATAAGCTAGGAGTCTTTCATTTTACAAATAAAGAAATGTATCAGTTAGATATTGAAATTTAGCATACAGTTTTACAGAAAACTCCAATTTGTCCAGAATTTAATTCAATTCACTTCATATTAGCAAGTCTTTTTTAATGTACTATATAGAAAGCACTGTGTTAGATGCTGGAAAGGATTCTCTGAGTAAAACGTAGTCCCTGCCTTCAAGGAGCTTGTAAGGTGGGAGGTGAGTTGAAACAAAGTAAAATATCATTACAGGTTAAAAGAAATTCTCAGGTTAACATGAATTATTAAGTTATCATAAAGAGGCTATCAATGGCCAAAGAAATAAGAATGGACCAAAACATACCTGACACCCAAAATCCACTCACTGTATGAATTCCAGTATTCTCTTGATGCCTCTTGAAGAGGGATAAACTCTCCTTCTTCCCTAACGTGTTAGAAGCCAGGAGAGTCTATCTTCTCTGGAAAGAAGTAGAAATACTAAGAATGGGAAAATAAAATAGCATCCAATGAAAGTGCAGATAATATGTAAGATTTTCATATTAAAATCAGATTGTAAATAAAAGGAAGGCCTGAGGCAAGTTTAAGTAGCCAAATGGAGGCTGGAAAACCAGAAAAACAAAATGAGAGAAAATGAGAGGACACTGGGTACTAATTTTGGTTATTATTAGGGTCTCATAGCCTTGCCCAAGTTTTTTTGTGTGTGTGCTCTTAGGAACTGTTTTCAGGTAATAGCCTGGATGTGTATAAAGGGGCTGTAATAGACAACTCAGAAAAAGTACAAAAATATTGGGGTGTGTTCTGGTTAGTTGTATACATACTAACTAACTAATTAACTAGCTAGCTAGCTAAAGCTTTAAAAATATATCTGGAAAGAAATTCTTGAAGTTCAAATTGTACTTCAGTGTGAAAATTTTCTCTTTTTTCCCCAGTAATTAATTTAGGAGGGATGGGTACTTTACATCCATGTATAATTCCGGATCACTAAGAACTAGTTATTATATTGCCTACTTTTACCATCTAGCAATAGCTTGTCATATACTTTTTTTTTTTTTTTTCCTAGCGAAGAAATCCCTGTCAGCTTTGCTAAAACATAGATTTACTGTCTGACATTGCTCTTCCAGGCTTTCACTTTATGAGGCTACATGTGTTTTCGATTCTAACAGGAAATGTTTTTGTTATTATCTTTCTGGATAAGTGGTTCCTTTTACTTTCACTTATGGCCTGAGGTGGATTGGACCAAAGATAGTACCAAAGCCACATTAGACATGTCCTTTTGAGGAAAATATAGTTTGTTTGTCAATGTCAAACATGATGACCATTTCCTAATGTTGATTCTGTAGAAATGCCCATGTAGTTGATCTTTGACAAAGGTTCAGGAGCCATTAAACAAGTCTTACTACTTGCCAGTCCTACCACTCCTCTCTAAAATGTGACACAACTCTAAAAACAAAGACAATTTTTCAGCTGTAAAAATTCAAATAAATAATTAATATCATTCTCACATTCATGCCCTTTCTATTTGCTAGGAAAAATATATTCAAGTCACAAATTATGACACTGCTTAGAAAATCTTTTAAAGCTTTAATCTATATAATACCCGAAGGAAGGAATAAAGACTAATGTTAATTTGGCACTTTGTAGGAGTTGTTCTGGAAATTAAAAATCCTAGTAGCAGTTGTTACATTTATAAATCTTTCTTTGAACTATTTGGACTATAGATAGGAACAGAAATAACATCTTATCCCATGCAGATTTGCACATACCCTTATAGATGAAAGCCTTAGAGTCGAATAGTCCAGATCTAAGTATCATAATTTATAGTGATGAAATTGAGGATACTGGGCACTAACCAAGAATTTAAGCACTAAATAGAAATATTTTATTAATCTAGTCATCATTAGTTGCAAATTATTGATTTAAAAAGTATATAGAGGGAGCAGATGTGGCTCAAGCAGTTGGGTACCTGCTTCCCACATGGAAGGTCCCGGATTCAATTCTCGGTGCCTCCTAAAACAAACAAACAAACAAGCAAAATACATGAAAAAAAACAACTCAGGGGAGTCGATGTAGCTCAGTGGTTAAGTGCTGGCCTCCCACGTACGAGGTCCCAGGTTCAATGCTGGCCCATGGTACCTAAAAACAGTATATATAATTATCAAGTTATTATCCATGAGATACCTTGCCAGATTTATGTATATTTGTATATATATATAATTTTACATATGCATGTACACATGCACTTGCACACACACATATGATGTTATTTAGTCCTTTTGACTTTGCAAAGTATCATTAGTCTGGATCGCCAGATGAGGAAACTGAAACTCAAACCTCTTAAATGACTTGAACAGTCATTTAAGAGCTCTGAACAGTGCAAAACTGGGACTTGAACATAGCTGTTTCTGACTCCAAAACCTATTGTTTTATCACTATGCCATGCTGAGTTTAGAGTTGCTGATAAAAATGAAGGCTTTTGTTTGTTTGTTTTATTTGTTGTTTTTGCTAACCAAATGAAAAATATAAATAAGTTAGAAGGTAAGAAAATTTATTTACCTTATTTAGACAGCAAATGCTTTTCAAGACCTCTAGAAGTGCCTAGTCTCATAAAATTGAAGCCCTAGCACAGAACATTTTTATGTTACATAATCATTGCTGCAGAAGTCTCAAATACCTACTGGAAATGCCTGTATAATTACTGTGGGATGTAAAGTTAAAGAACATTTGTGAGCACCCACAATGTTTAGGATGAACTGTGCAAAATACTTTATAACTTTTGTCTCCTTTAATCCTGCTCCATTTCAGAAACAAGGAACTAAGGTTCTAAGAATTTGAGTAATTTATGAAAGTAGGAGAGCTACAATCTCCTGGTTCCATAATGCCACCCTGCTGTGCCACTTTCACCTCCCTGCACCTTCTGCAATTGGAAAGTATTAACATTTCTTTATAAATACATAGGGCAATTAAGAGCTTTTACTCTTTCACATGGGACTTCTTATCTGGTTGTAAGTAGTGAGATTTTCCTGGATATAATAAAATTTAGATTCCGTTTTTTTTCATATGTAAGCTGTGATAGGCCTTATGTGGTAGATTGAATTATAAATCCCCTCAAAAGACACGTTCTTAATCGTGATCTGCATTCCTGTGGGTGTGAACCCATTTGTAAATAGGACCCCTTGAAAATGTACTCTCAGTTAAGGTATGGACTCTTTTTGGGAACAGGGGCTTCTAATACTTATTTAGGCATGGCCAACATGAATAAAAGTGTGCTTTAATCCATATTACTGGAGGCCTTATGAAAAGCCAGAAATCAGAGAAAGTCACAAAAGGAGGCCAAGGACATTGCTGTATAATGGAGGCAGAGATGCAACTCATGAGACTCCAAGGATTATGGCAAGCCAGCACCAGAACACTATAGAATTTGGGGGAAGAGCATAGCCTGGCCGATGCATTGATCTGAGATTTCTAACCTCTGAAACCATGCGACAATAAATTCCTGTTGTTAAGCAGTCATAGCAGCTCTAGCAAATTAAGAAACCTCATATATCTTGTTTACTCCTTTCCCAAGAAATTTTTGAAGATTTCAGTCCATTTGCATCATTTGTAGTTAACAGAAGCTCATTATGTGAAAACCTTAAAGATTAAATGTCTTTATTATTTCTCATCCAGCCTATTATACTGGAGCAAAGTATTAGCAGTTGTGGAAAATGGAAGCACTGGTTGTTTGAAAAAGACAAATTCTTGTACAATTACTTGCAGGTTAGAATGAACTTCATCCCAAATACCACTTCTGATTGATTCATAAGTGAGATGGACTACTCATTCACGGTTGGAATACCTTCTTGCCATAATTTTGAAACTTTGTGATATATTTGATCATTGAGATTTAAGGTTTTCAGAACTACTCAATTCCATTTCTACTACTGGGAAGGTTTTACTTTAATTAAAAACTTTCTGCTCCCCTCAGACCTTATATACATTGATTCATTAATTCATGTACTCAGTCTGTGGCTTTAAATTGTGTCCCTTATTGCAACCATATTCTCAGTGACTAGATCAGTGCATTTCAAGAAATCTAGCCACTAAGTAGACTGAAACAGCACCTCATAACAATGATAGGTTAGCATACCACTTTCAGATACGCATCATATGTTAAAAAGAAATTTCCCCATCAAGTTCTCTAAGGAAAGAAATAATTTTTTTGGGAAGAACTTTTTATAGAAAGAAAGGGAGCCACAGAGATCAACTCCAGTTTTGTTTAAGCAAAATGAATGCCCCACTATATAGAAAGAATATTTTCAATCTTGTTGAAGAGGCAAATGAGAAACGGTGTTTTGCTGTCAAGATGTATCTTGCACATTTGATGGAAAATTACTGAAGAGAAGCAGTCACATTTCAGTGTCTCAAATCTGTTAGGAAGTGAGAACAGTTTCTCTCCATGGAATTGTTATTGTGAAAAAACAAGCTAGCTTGTAACACTGGGCGCTTGATTTTGAGTTCGAGTTTATATTGGGCCTTCAACAAGGTGTGGAACTGTAATAGGATGTGGTGGTTTGTTATAAGGTAGATTTTAAGTCTGATTCTTCAAAATCCCATGACATTCTGCTGAGCATTCTCTGCTCTGATTTTTCTTAGGTAAGATATGTATAGGGATCATTGCTATATACTCTGAGTTGTTAAATAAATATGAAAGAACAAACATGAAAGGCACATTTCCTGAGTAGTTGACAAGTTTAAATTATTGGTGGGAAAAAAATCATAGAAATATGATACACATGATAATTTTAGAGCAATATAAAATATCTTTAATTACCTTGGAGTAAAACTGTTCCACACGTATTGTTTTCAGAAATGAGATAGGTATATTACAATTATAATATATTTGTAACAAGTCATAAACAACTAGCTAGGTGCAGTTGATTTACAAGGCTTAGAGTTTGTTGCCTGCTCTCTAATTTTTAAATAGGGAGGTCAGCAAGTATGAGAAAACTTAAAGACATATTAACATCAAATTGGGGTTTTTTTCTTTCCTTACTCTAATTAAAAAAAAAAAAAAAATTGCAAAGGAGTGTCTTGCCTCTCTTTCCATGGGGTTTTCTTTCACTGGGTAAGATTTTAGGAGAAATCCCACTATATCTGACTTAATGTTTATGAGAAAGGAATGTCCAGCCTACAACTAGTTCTAATACAGATTTTCGTTGACTTACAAAACGTGCAGTTTCACAGTCTCTAGTTACTGTCTTGCTGACATGTGAATAAAAATCTATAGTGCTCACAGCATTTGTCTAAGGCAGGCTTGCTTTGACAGATCCCATCCTTTATTAGATCAAACAAATTTGAATTCTAATGCACCTATTCGAATATATCACATTAAAACTATTTTTTTGAGGTGAACATTTAAGATTTTAGTTTTCATAGAATAAATTATTTCTTTTGCTTTTGAGATTGAAATTTTATTATTTTTGGATATGAATTGAGTTACAGTAGATGAAACCTTATATTTTGTAGACATTATTTGAGTATTTATTATTTTTTTGTGGAACCAAGAGTATATAAAATTTTTCATGCCCTTGGAAGATTCATAATTCCTAGACTCTGTGCTTGCAAAGCCTAATGTGAAAAAATGCCCCTGATTACGCAAAGCTGCTCCAAAATATTGCTATTCTACACGGAAGACTAAGATAGTCGTTACAAAGCTAGTTTCATGTTTCTTATGGCAAAGTTAATAAGTGTTTGTTTCCACTTTTGTAAGAACTGATGTTGAAATGCTTGGGCTTCTTGAAATAAAATGCTGTCACCTTGAGACTGACAGAATCAGCGTTGAAAATCCCAGGTGAAATTGCCAGTTAATATGGATCAAGTATTCCTTGGATACCAGTTTTTCAAGCAAACAGATGAAATGATAATTGCTTAATCATATACATATATGTGTATATTTATATAGGTCTTTTTAAGATGAACATATCTACCTTTATAATCTATTTTCTTCTTTTTCACCATTTTTCCCACGTGTAAAAAATCTGTTTCACATCATGTTAATGAATTATGAATATTTTGGGTCATCTTAACACAATGCATATTTTATTTTCTACTCAAATCAATGGTGTCTGTCAAATACTTAATAGTTAGGGAAAGGATATTTGAATTGTTTGAAAGTGGTTAATACTTCAGTATAGTGTTCTGTGCCAGGGTGGTCTAGTTTTACATGTAATGTTTACTTAGAACAACTAGTTTTCCTATGGCATTGGCTGCAAATTTTCTTTCTCTTCCCATCAATCTTTCCTTGTACATTGGCTAAGGACCTTTAGCTCACTCATGGCCTGGCCAACAGTTGACCAATTTGTGTCCTTTGTTTCATACTCTAGATTATTTGGTGGGTTGAAAAGTTATCAGGGCAGTGTCCAAATGTTTTAGAAATGGTAGCTCTAAGGAAAACTGTGGGTGAGCCTTTAAAAGCCCATAAGATGGGTGAAAAATTATATGATCACATGTAATGTTTGGAAAATACCCTCACAGAAATTTGGTTGTGTGAAAAATGAAAAGTATGTATATTGCTATCTAATATGTATACTGGCCACTGATACATATTTTCTACTGATGCTGGGCATTTCTAGGTTTTCCACAATGGTCAATTTGAGTTCTCAAAATAGAATAATGGGGGAGGGGATTACAATAAAGATGGTACAAACATCTCCACTTGACTGCTCATATTACTTTATAATATTTTACTGCCTCATATTACTTCATAACGTTCCACAGAACTTCCTATGGTGTGACTAAGAAATTATGTATTGTGATGAGATTGCTTGATTATTTTCTAGTGGGGGAAAATATATCATGTTAAAGTTTGCATTTTAAGGATATTGTGGGTAAGAAAAATAAAACACCCAAAGTTAGATCTTGTAGAAACTAGGATGAGCAATTTATTTGAAAACTGCGAACATGAACCTTGTGTGCTAGCGTTATGTAGAGTTATTAGATAAAGAATGGAGGACAATATTTCATGTAAAAGTGATTGTTAAAGTTCTAGACAGCAGAAGTTCAAGGGCATTTACTTTGTTTAAAATGGAAAATAAAGAAGACAGACCTGTGTAGGCATCTCATTATTTGTGGGAAATGACTAAACTTTTGAAAAAAGAGCATTGAGGTGGAAAAAAAATCTAGAGCAGATACAAATAAATATGGGGAACACATTATAGAGTTAGCAGGGAGGGGTTGGGGCAGTGGTGCTCAGAGAAAATTTCAGATGACAACATATGCAGCAATACTGAACTCTTACTCTGGGTCATTTTGAAGTTGTGGGATTGGGGTTTACGGAATTCCAGATAATTTAGAACAGTGTTTCTCAAAATGTTCTCTTGACTCCCTGGGGTTACTTGAAATGATTTTAGAAGGTACACAGACACAACACTAAAAAACACTGAGCCACATGGAAAGAGAGGCAAGACACTCTTTTGCAATTTTTAAAAAAATTAGAGTAAGGAAGGAAAAAAACCCCAATTTGATGTTAATATGTCTTTAAGTTTTCTCATACTTGCTGACCTCCCTATTTAAAAATTAGAGAGCAGGCAATAAACTCTAAGCCTTGTAAATCAACTGCATCTAGCTAGTTGTTTATAACTTGTTTTGTTTTTGTGACACATGATGTTGATTTTTCATTTCCAATTTGATAAAATCTTGGTTTTAAAGTAAATATATTTAAGTAAAAGTAATGTGTCAGTAACTAAAATAAGAAGGTACATAATACTATAGGTATTAGGTAGAAATGACACAAGTCATGGCAGTGGTATGCAAATGAGGGGAGTTTGGTCATTGATCTAGAGAGATGTTTCGAACCCTCTTCTATTTATGAGAGAAGCTTGACTAAGCAGGACATGATAATGCTCTCCAGGGTGACTTTGCCTGCTTAGTGATAAGAACTCTATCCACTTGTGTTGGGGATTGAATCATATCCCTCATGAAAGACATATTCAAGTCCTAATCTACATACCTGTGGGTATAAGCCCATTTATACATAGGACCCATGATGACGTTATTATTAGTTAAGGTAAACACTCTTGTAATAGGATCTTTGAAGATCCAATTTAGATGAGACCACATGGTGGGACTTAATCCACATAGCTTAAATCCTTATAAAGAGAGGAAGTTTAGAGAGAGACACAGACTACTGATCAGGAGAAGTAAAAGCCAAAAGGAGAAGCTATGGGATGGAGACAGAGATGCAAGCCAAGGAACCACAAGGATTGCAACAAGCCAGCACAGAACACTACTGAGGCCAAGAGAAAGCATGGCTTGTAGAGATATTGATTTTGGACTTCAAGCCTCTAAAACCATGAAACAATAAATTTCCATTGTTTAAGCCATCCCACTGTGTGGCCATCCCACTTAGTTGGCCCTGGCCAACTAAGACAACCAGTAAGAAATGGAAAACTCCCCTTGTCCAAAACTAGGGAGAAGAGTCAAGTAGTCAGTTAAGTGGAATCCTGGATAGACTGGGGAGAGGTGAATACAAATGAACCCCTTCTGAAATGTATTATCTTCCCTCCCTGACACTCATATTTCATATTTGTGAAAATTATCTTGCAATAGTTACATTTATAGTAATGTAAGTAAGGAAAATGGAGAATATAGTGACTTCTACATTAACTTTCTTACATAATGCAATTAATTGTTTGGTTTTTAACAATAAATCACATTTGATTATAATTACTTGTAGAAAATAAATAGCTAAAATTTGAGACCTTAAACAAAAATAATGGACCTAGTCCCTGATCTTCAATAAAACATTACATAAGCCTTTGTCAGAAATACTGCATTAAGGCAGTGATTCTTTAGTGGGTCTGAGCTGGGATCTAAGGATCCAGAAATGGCGTTTATTTGGCAGGAGTTAGTTTCCTTACTCTGATTCTCATTTGCACTTTTCTTACCAGACCAGGGTCATCTGAGAAATTAACACTCAGTAAGTTATATGACTTTTCAGCAAGTAGAGAACTCATAAATTTAGAGGTTGTTGTTTAAGTGGACAGTGAGTGTAAATGGATTATTTTATGGAGACTTTGAGGCCTCTAATAACCTTCTGTAAAGATTCTTTGATATAATAAGAGAGCCCTTGCATAGCTGATTTATTTACTGCATGCTCTTTGCTCCCTACACCACAGGCATAAAAACTTTTACTTGAGTGTTAACGAAATCTAGAAATGGCCATGGTGAGCATGCTATGAAAAAAAAGCTTAGTTGAATGGTAAGTATACAAGAAGTTCAAAAGGAAACATTTCTAAATTTATCTGGCTCTGCCAGTCATAGATTATAGATTAGATTTGGCCATTTTTATGTCTTTGCTCACATGCAGCTCTGAAATTTCTTTCTCTTCTGTATACTTTACCTTTCCTATGTCATCGCTCTTTACCCACTACTCTGTCTTACAGTTAGTGATGTACACATCTGCCTTTTTTTTGGACAGGATTTTAACCTTTGAGTCTTATATATCTTTTTCATCTCCCCAAACAATATCTTACCCATGTACTGTTAATCCATGCTTTTTAAAATTGAATTGACTCATGAGGATCCCTTACCCTGCATCAAGAAATGAGCAGAACTGCTTCAAGCCTGAGATGCTATTACAGTTTTGCCACTTGCTCCCTGACCGGCCTCAGGAAAGTTACCCAGACTAAGTCTTACTTTCTTACCTGTAAAATGAGGTATTAATAGTACTGCCTCATAGGATTGCTGTGAAGATTGAATGAAATGATTTATGAAAAGGCTTGGAACAATACCTAGAGCCATATATAGAAAAGTGGTCGATAGATTTTAGATATTTTATTTTTGGTAGTGGTGCCCCAGTACTTTTCTCAGGGATACTTGAAAGAACTATAGATTACAGTAGTAGAAAGAAAACTGTACTGAAATTCAAAACTGTAGATTTTCATCTTGGTTCTACTATCAATATTTGTGTAACCTTAGGTTGACCAATAAGCTTTTCTGTGCTCCAGGTTCTTCATTTATAAATGAAATTGATTGGGATTGATATCTCTAAAACTCCAGTTCAAAAGTTCTGTGACTATTATTCTGTTTGCTCTCAAAGTAAGGACATTTCAGAGTAAAAGTATGCATTAATTTTTAGGAGAGTGTGAAAATTGCACATGGTAGATTGTACTTCGTTAATAGTTGGAAAATATTAAGGTTTTATTGAGACCACTATAATTAGATATCTTTTAATTGGTGCAAATGTAAATGAGTGAAAGTAAAATGCATGCTTATTTCATATAATTTAATATGTTTTTAAATGCTTTGCAAAAGTTGAAGCTGAAAATATAACATCTGGGAACAGATGATTTATCAGGTGAAATTATTAAACCAGATATTAGTGCAGCTCAAAAAAATGCCACAGAAATTTAATGAATGTATCATTTTTCCCAGAGAAAGTTTAGCTACTACTTTGGTGACTGTTTTAGATCCATTATGCTTTCTTCAGCGTGATTGCTTTATTTTGTTTATTTGTTCTGCAGTTGTCTCCTTGACACAAATTCCAAGGAAAATTAACATTTAAATCTTGGAGATTGGAAAGTAAAATTGACCCATTCCTTGAAACCTCGCATTAGAAGAGATTACAGTGGACTGAATCACATCACATGACTGATTAAATCATATATTTTCTCCAAATACCCAGCAACTTTAAACCTCTTCTTCCCCCCATGTTGAGGTTCGACATAGTCATATTTATTGTTCTCTTCCGTTCCTTGCCTCCCATTCACTCTCTGACCCACAGCAATCTGCTTTCTACCCTGCCTCTTCATTGAAGCTGCTATGGCAAAAGATAACGACTTCAAAATTAAGTCCATCATACTTTTATCCTTCTTTAACCTCTCTTTTGAACCTTAATTTCATCCTTTCTTATATACTCAGACTCAAAATATCCCATTGACTCTACTTTTAAAAGGTACCCAGAATTCTACTATTTCTTACCATCACTCTAATGTACCATCATTCTTTCCTGAATTAATAGTACAGCCTCCTAACTGGTCTCTCCCTTTTTGCCCTTGTACTTATAAAGCACAGTATTACTGGTTCTGCAGCCAGCAGCCAGAGTAGGTCTATCAAATGTAAATCATATGTTTTTTCCATTCAAAACATGTAATGAATTCAAAATTTCTGCAAGTTATTCAGAGTAAAAGATGAAATCCACGTAATGGCCATTAAGGCTCTACCTGGTCTGCCCCCCCCTGTTATCTCTCTGACATCACTTCCTTCCACATTCCTTCTTGATTAGCATTCTTCATCTCTACTGGACCCCTGTTCCTCAAACATACCAAACACACTCTCACCTCAGGGTCTTTGCATCTGCTGTCTTTTCTTCCTAGAAAGCCTTCCCTAAGATATTCACATGACTCACCTTCTCACTTCAGATCTCTGCACAAAAGTCACCTTAAGGGAAGCGGCTGTGGCTCGATCAGTAGGGCTCCCGTTTACCATATGGGAGGCCCCGGGTTCGGTTCCCAGGGCCTCCTGGTGAAGGCAAGTCCACCCGCATGGCGTGGTTAGCTGACCCAGCGAGCACAAGCAGCAAGGGGGGTATAAATGAATAAATAAATAAAATCTTTAAAAAAAAAAAAGTCACCTTAAAATGAAGCATTCCTGGTCACCTTATATAAGATAACAACCTTCCCTGTCTTCATTACCTTATTTGATTTTTCTCTATAGCACTTATCTTCATCGTATTATATACTATAGATGACTGCCAAATAATTTGTCTTGACTTTTCTCCTAAGCTTAAACATTTCCACTTAATTGTCCCCACTTTGAATGCACACATCCAAAACTGAAACACATTTTATATGCTTCAACCTGAACAAAACCTGCAGCTTTCATGCTTCTATGCAATTACTCATATTATTTTCACACATGTAACACTCTTCTTCACCTGCTAATTCCTACTCATGCTGCAAGATCAGATTTCATTTCCTCAGGAAGACTTTTATTAACATGATTTCCACCCTCAGAGTGGTTAATTTTTCCTCCTCTTTTTCCCTACCACCTCAAGCTTATCTTTAACCACTGTCTGTATTGAATTATAGTAATATGATACCTTTAATTATTTCTATCCCTTAATAAACTATAATGCCTTAAGAGTAGAGAGTGTGCTCTACATATCTTCCTATCCCCAGCACCTTAATATTGCCTATAGAAAGTACCCAAGGAAGTTTGCTAAACTAATCAAAACCAGAATGTTAAGGAGTCCACTTGTAAAAGAGGGCAGAGAAGAGGAGAAAAAGGAAGAAAGGAACTTTGTGACTTAGCCTAACTCTTTATCAAGAGTAATCTTTGTACAACTACAAAAAATTGAAATCTTGAGTTCTGGGAGTAGGGAGTTGGATGGAGTAGGATTGACACAGCAGTTTTACCAGTGGCCTTAAATACATTTGAAGGGAGGAAAGACAATACAGGTAGAAAGAACCTTTATTGTTTTGGAAGCTTCACAGCACATTGCCTGGTGGCAGGCCCAGTTCCAGCAGTCCTGTTGTATGATGGTAGAGAGATGAATTCCACAACAGTGTATTCTCAGGAACCTAGAGGCATCTTGCTAAAAGAAGGATATTAGGGAACAACTATATGGCCCAGAGAAACCCCATGAATAAACAATTTAAAGTATAAAACTTAGTATATTTTCAGTATACAGATAATTGGATAATATATTTCGTTTGATGTATGATTGTTTCCTTTTTCTTTTCTGTTGAATGGCAAGTAGGAAGATGTTGAATTGAGGCTTAGTGGAGATAATTCAGTGATTGATGTTTCTATAGCTAGTAATTACAGAATCAGAATAGAAACATAACTTATTCCAAATATTATTTTTTTGTTTGCTTTCTTACTTCTTAAGAAAGAAATGAATGCAAAGACATGCATTTGAGTGCTGGCTTCCTTCCTTTCTATTAGTCACTTAACTTCTCTTGAAAGTTAAGATCTTTAAAATGGGTATTGTAATATTTGTTCCACCTAGCTTCCAGAATGGTTGTGAGGCTCAAATGAAAACTACAAACTGCTGTTTTTAAGACCATCATAAAAATAGTAGTCCATAATATTGTTGTGTGTTAAATTAACTTCATGTAACATTATATTTTTTGATGTTTGATGTATTAAAAATGACAAACAACATTAAATTTCTCCAAGTTAATATTTTTATTGTTACTTCCAAAACAACCAATATGCTTGATATATTGGTTGTGACTAAACTAGAGCCTGTCTCTAAGGCAGTGTCTTCAGGGTCTATACTCAAAAGCCAATTACCAATGAGCACATGTTTTCTTGGTTTAGCTGGTGGTTAAGGCTTCTTGAATGGATTCCAAGAAGGAACTGGGTTGTATTGATTTCCTCTCTGTAGCAGGTTGTTGCATAGCTAGCTTGCAATGTATACATGATTGTAGGAATTAGCAGTATTTGTTAGGGTGTGGTGGTTTGAATCATGGGCCAACTTGGCCTGGTAATGGTGCCATGGTACCAGTTGTTTGGTCAAGCAAGCACTGGCCTAATTGTTACTATGAGGACATTTTGTGGACTTAAATCACTAGTAAGTTGGTTACATCTATGGCTGATTACATCTACAATCTACTGAGGAGATTGTCTTCAGCAATCAGTTGAAGGTCTTTAAAGGAGAAGTGATGATTTCAGCAGTCAGAAGAGAGAATTTTCATTTCTACTTCAGACAGCCCATTTCTCCTGGGCAATTAATCATGGACCTTCATCAGCATTCCTGACTTGCAGCTTGCCTTATGGAATTTGGACTTCTGCACCCCCAAAGTTGTGTGAGACAATTTTATAAAATCTCATTTTACAGATATCTCCTGTTGGTTCTATTTCCCTAGAGAACTTTAACTAATACATAGGGAGAGTACTTTGCTAAAGTATCTTTTGAGGAAAAAACACTGAGGAGTTCCTAACTAGTGATCTTTCATAAAACTTTAATTTATTCATTCAACAAATATGTATTGAGTGCCCATTATACTTCACTGGTTTAGGCATTTAGGAATATCAGTGAACAAAATAGAAGTCCTGACTCTTGAGGATGTTTTATTTCAATGGCGGTACCTATACATTAAACTAAAATATAATAACTGAGTATATTGCATTGTTTGTTAGAAGGTAAAAACAAAAACAGTAGAGCAAGGCATTGAAGATCCAGAGGCTGAATTTACTCATTTGTTCAGCTAACAAATGACTGTTTACTAAACACAATTACTAACAATATCCAATTCATACTGCATCAGAGATACAGCTAATATTAGAATGAGAGGCAACTTAGTCTTCTCACAGAAGCTTTCACTTCTCTGTCAGGTTTTTGTTTTCTTTGGAAGGACAGGCCTTGGTGCCTAAATTATACCTGGATTTGGTTAAGATTCTTATCTTGAGATAATAATGGCTTGACTATGTGTGTGTTTAGACTTCTGTAGGAGATGCTTTTTAGAAATTTGTTGGTCTGGTTCCTCATGATGTATATGTATATGAGCATTGAGACAAATGGAACTGCTGCTGGTATCCCAGACAGCTTCCTTAAATATTCTGGAGAATACAGAGTCTACCCACAGATTTCCCAAACTCTCTTATTGAACCAGTTGAAGAGAAAATATATTTCAGTAGTTTCGGAATGGAACTTTGGTGACCTAGACCCTTTCAGATTGACCTTGGCTCCCACCTAGTGGGGTCAACACAGTCTTAGATGTGCCACATTCCATGAAAACAAAACCATTCTAGAATTCTAGACACCCCAAATTTGCTCGATATTTTGCCTGAGCATTTCATTTATTCGTTAAGCAAATATTTCTTGAATATTGACTATCACCAGGTGCTCTTCTAGTCTCTGGGGATGCAACAATCAACCAAATGGATGAAATACTCTGTTATCATGGAGGAGACTATATTACTTTCTTATTACTTCTGTAGCAAATTAACACAGATACAGTGGTTTAAATAACACAAATTTATTATCTTACAGTTTTGGAGGTCAGAAGCCCAAAATCAGCCGAGTTGGAAGGGCTGGTTCCTTCTGGAGGCTTTATAGGAGAATGTTTTCTCACTTTTCTAGCTTTTAGAGGCTGCCTGCATTTTTTTTACTATGGCCCCTTTCTCTATCAAATAAATATAAGTACTTTGGAGAGAAAGAAAGCATGAATAAGCAATTACTGGAGTCCTCAGTTTTGACTTCATGCTGAGATACGGAAAGGATAAATACTTACCAACAGCCACATTCTTAGACATTTCATGAAGAAAGCTTCCAGTACAAAGGATAGTGTGTTGACAAATGATAACACACATTTAGCCATGAAGATGGGTGTGAGTAGTCCAGCCTGCCCCAATCATCCATCCATCCACCCATCAATCATGAAACATTTATTATTTTAATAAATATGGATTGAGTGCCTACATGTGCTGAGTGTGCTGAGCACTGTGTTCTATGGTGATGTATAAAGCAAACTTTGTCCCTATTTAAGGCATGAAGCAGAATGCCACTAGGCTGAAAGCTCCTTGAAGGAAGAACTATGTCTTAATCTTCTCAGAATATAGCACAGTGTTTGGCATATTGTTGATGGGCAAGAAGGATATACAGATGAATGAATGAATGAATGAATAAACAATCAAATGCTAGGCACCATGACACATATATAATGAAGTCAAACAGGTCTTACAAGAAGCAAGAGGAAAGGAACCACAAAGGAGGCTCCTCTCTTAGACCAGGAGAAAGACTATACGACATCCTAATTAGTAAACCTTGGTTTTGGTTTAAGCTTCTGCCACCATGTCTAATTAAGCAGAAAATTTAGAGAAATCCAAAATCCACCTTGAAAAATCAGCAAAGGTGGCAAAGATATGGGGAAATGAAGCTAGCTAGCATATTGCTAGTGGGTATGTAGATTATTTCAACTTGTTAGTAATATAACCTGATTTATCTATTAAATTGAAAATGTACAAATATTTTCACCCAATTTTGTGAATCTATCCTACAAAAGGGACAGCAGCAGTGTATAAATATGTATGTATAAGGATATTTCTTACAACATTGTTTGTTGTGACAAGCAAGAAAGGAATAAACAAAATCCTGGAAGTAACCTTAATGTTCCTCAATTCAAAAGTATGAATAAATGGGGTTTGTCCAAAGTGTAGAAAATTATGTAATTATTAAAAAGAATAAGGTAGGTGTAATCTTTCCTTGAAGGGAAATAGTAAAAAAAAAAAAAAAAAGTAAGTTGCTAATTAATATAAATGAATATGATTCCATTTTATTAAAATAAAATACAAAAAACCCCTAAATATGATTGCATGCTTATATATGTTTATGTTTGTATGAACATAGAAAAAGATATGGGGTTGAAAATATTAGCTACTGTGTCATTCAGATCATCTAAGAAGCAGATGCCAAAATGAAATGAGATGTGCAAGAGATTTATTGGGGACAAATGTCTACAGTGGTTAAAGAAGAATGGAGCAGGAGAAAGTAGGGAGGACTTTCAGATTAAGATTTACTTCTGAACCCTGTTTACAGGAGAGAAGGAAAGAAGTGATTTGGTAGGAAAAACTTCGGACCACAGCACAGCTCTGAGACAATCTTGGCCAGGCCTATGGGGAGTTCCTAAACAAAAGTTGTCTATGGAAGGAATCTTTGGCACGAATGGCCTAACTCTTGAAGCTCCACAGTGATCGATCTTTGGCTGGGAGCAGCCCAAGGGAACCATGGCCCTGGCATGGATGCTGGGGTGAATCTGAAGATATAGCAGCTGGAGGTTGTCAGACAACTATGCTCCCAGATCTGCATAGCATATATGCATGGCTACATGTTTTCCTCTTGTATCTGATCCATGTTCCTATGGACTTCCTTTCCAGAAACAAAACATAGAAAAGGAAAATTAATGGAATGAACTATAGCTCCTGTCACGGCAGCCTGTCCAGGGGCCACAATACTAATTCCTTTCTCCTCTATCCATTCAAAATTTCCCTTATATCTACCTGTCACTTTTGTAGCCTTGGTGGCTAACCTGTTGGTGTGGAACAAACCTTTATTTTTGAGGGGTCTGAGACCTTGTTAATGACAATCCTCTCAAGCCTGGACATGCTGCATGTGCCCATTCACAGTTGCAGTCAGTCAAGGGAATCCCACATGGACTGCTAGGGTCTCATACATTTTTCTTACTTTTCCTATTATAGGAAAGCAATCCTAACTCTTTCTAGTAATCAGGGTTAATTATGTCTGCCAAGATAGTGTCTCCTTTCCCTCCTACTAGTCCCTGGATACAAGGAGACCAAAATTCCTCTGTGGCAAGCCTAGCTTTCAGTTCAGCAAGATCCTTGCTGGGTTCCCAGGTATAGCAGTTTGGCATTATTTATGAATTCCAAAAATAGATATTGGATTATGTTTGTAAAATGATTTGTTACTCTGGACATATTAGATTACATTGGATTCAGAGGTTTCACTTTTACTTGATTAAATAATGATTAAGGCTTTGATTTGGTCACCTCAGTAGGACAATTGAGTCCCCGCCCCTTTGGTGGGCAGGGACTCACAGAGAAACTGCATCGCAAAGAAGGGAGGTTGATATTTTGAGCTGGAGCCCGGGTAGTAAACACATGGGTGAGAGCAGAGCAGCTAAGCCCAGAGAGAATCGAGGCCTGGGAGAGAGACAAAGCCTAGAGAACCTGAGAGTCCACAGCTGACCTGGTGGAGAGAACAGAGCAGCTGAACCCAGAAAGAAACGAGTCCCGGGAAAGAGATGAGACTTATCCCAGCCTACAGCTGATATTGGAAGAAGCTGGGACCACAGAGCCTTAAAAGAAAGAGGAAGGCTGAACTCGGCAGCCATCTTGCTCCAAAACATGGCAACAGAATTTGGTGAGCAAAGTAACTTATGCTTTGTGGCCTGGTAACTGTAAGCTTCTATGCCAAATAAATATCCTTTATAAAAGCCAACAGATTTCTGGTATATTGCATCAGCACCCCTTTGGCTGACTAATGCACCAGTGAATAGTTTGCCTTCTTTGGGAAGCAGACCCTCTAATCTTGCAGAGCACATAGGTAAAGTGATAGGAGGTACAAAGTCCTCCAGTGAGTCATTGGAAATGATAGTAGTAGGGCCACTACTGTTCCCAACATTGGTTATCATCCCAGATATTCATCTCATTGGAAAACCACATAGAAAACTCTGATTTAATGAATATATTGCATCCTGAATGATGCCATCCATTCCTTGCAGAGTATTGCCTTCAAGCTGGTGCTTTAGCTCTGTCTTGGGTAGGATTTTCCAGTATTCTATGATTCTTGATGCTTCTGGATGGTGCACCTCTTTCCCTGTGAAGTGGGTGCATTAGCCAGATGCTATATTGTGTGGAATTCCATACTTGTGGATAGAACAATCTGTAAATCCCTTGTTTTAGTCTCCTGGCTGCTAAATCAAATATCATGCAATGGGTTGGCTTAAACAATGGTAATTTGTTGGCTCACAGTGTTGTGGCTAGGAGAAGTCCAAAATCAAGAAGTTGTCAAGGTGACCCTTTCTCCCAGAAGACTTTGGCATTCTGAGATTAGCTGCTGGTGATCCTTGGTCCTTGGTTTTCTGTTATTTGGCATTGCACATGGCAGTCACTCTTGGCTTCTCCCTTCTCTTTCAGGTTTCGTTGGTGTTCAGCTTTAGGCTGCTCTCTCTGACTTTTTCTGTCTCTGTGACCTTCCTGAGAAGGCTTTCAATAATAAGATTAAGACTCATCTGGATTGAGTTGGGCCACATCTTAACTGAAGTATCCTCATAAAAGATCCTATTTACAAGCTCATATCCATGGGAATGGATTAAATTTAAGAATATGTTTTTCTGGGGTAGAGAGCTCCAAACTACCATACCCCTAAATAGTGGTTTTGGCTGAAGTTCCATGGGCAAGAAAAGCTGGCTGCAGCTCTTTTGGCAGAAAAAATGAAACTTTACTTGGAACATCTATTTATTCACGTGAAGAAGAGCTAATGATTGGTTCTTCTAGAATGTAAGGGGCCTAATATAACCAACCAGCCATGGAGTAGTTGTTTGGCCTCTTCAAAGATCAGTGCCATCTCATGGGCTCCACATTAGCTTTTTTTGCTTATAATTTGGACCTCAAATACATTCAGATTAGCCTTGGTAAGTGGGTTTCCAAACTGCTGGACCAGTATGTAGCTTTCTTCTCTGATATTTTGGCTACTTTGTTCATGGGCACATTGTGACATTTCTTGGGCAGTCAATGATGAAGGCTTGCTAATGTAAGCTGATTGAATTATTTTGTGTATTTGGTTGTTTGGTGTTGTTTCCATGGTGGGTGCAGTCAGTGTGTTATTAGTAGTACAAAATTCTTCAGATAGAATTTCTGACTATGACTGAGTGAGAAGATCTGTAAAACCTCTCCCCCCAAAAACAACTATAAAGCTGGATAAAATTGACAAAAATAACCATTTAATATACTGGATATCAAACAATAGTTATGACAATCTGACAATCATAAATCTGAGAATCATTTATGCTTGAAAAACAGCTGAACTGGGGTAAGAGGTTTCAAGGGTTTTTTTTTGTTTGTTTATTTGTTTTTTTACTTTATTATGACAGAGAGTGATTGCCTTTGTTCAGAGCTGTAAATAAATGTTATCTGTTCTATATGAAAGCAATCTGCTTCTGATTTTCTTTATTTGATACAGAAAAATCAATGACTGCATACCGTGTACCTGAGGCTTTCTAACTTGCTCTAGCAATGATATTGCATGAGGCTGTGCAGTGAAGTTTGGGGCTACTACTTGTTTAAGTTTGTGATAGACTGTAGTCTTTCTCCAGGAATCAGTTTGGTTTCTCTAGGGCCTAGATGATGGATTAATCATTGATATATTGGTTACCACCATCCCTGAATTTTTAAGGTCTTTAATATTGGCATGCAGGATGTGGTATTTTTGGTTTGTTTGTTTACTATCCTGGCTTGGTGGGATGAATTTTCAGAGGCTTCTGCTTGGCCATAGCCACTGTGATAGCTTTTATCTCACAGGCCTAGGACCAATGTGGGGATTACTTTAACTGCCAAGCATGTTAATCCCTTGGCTTAGCTTTTAAACATATCTGGAGCTCTAAGACTCTAGTAAGTCCTGAGTCTTCTTCTCAGCTCTGTCCACTTTTCCTACTATAGGAAATGAAGGCCTATTTGTAGCTAAAAAATGACACTTAGCCTTTAACTGTTTGTTAACACCATCAGTTTTTCATTATCCTTTTTCATGGCATCATTACAATTTAATAATTTTCAGCTAACTTGTTTTTTCTTCTCAGCATTGCCCCATCCAGCTTTCAAATGTCTGAATCTTTACAATATCAAGGGCATTGTCCTCCACTGGGATATTTTTCCAGGTCATCACCAGTGAACTATTCAATAATGGGGCCTCCATCTTGTTCCAATGACTATCTCAGACCTCTTATGTTAGTTAACATCTTCCAAGAAGCAGCCACCAAGGCGGTATTACATATACAAAAAACTTATTGAGGAAAATGCCCATAAAGGATACAGAAGGGGACAAAGTACAAGAGGCAAGAAGAAATCTTAGATCATAATGCAGTACTGACATATGTATAAAAGAGAATTAAGTGAGAAAGATTGGATAGGTTGAGTTGCAGACTAGAGTGAAGTTCTGAGAACCTCTTGGCCAGGTTGATGGGGAGTCCTTGAGTAACGGTTGCCTGTTACGGGATGCCCCTATCATCCAGAAATGGCTTAGCTCTAGTACCCCTCAGTGTTCTAACAGTGACTGGAATCAGCCTGAGTGGACCATGGCCTTGGCCTGCTGTGATAAATCTGAAGGGCATCAGCTGGAAGCTGTAGGTCAGTCATGCTCCCTGCAGTAGGTTCACTTAGAGGAAGATCTGTGTGGCGTACTACCATGACCACAAAATGTATATCAAGAGGCTAGAACTGAAAGGTGTAAAGAGGAAATTTTTTGATAGCTATCATTACAATATATTTCTTTTGTAAAACAAATATTTAATCAAGACAAATTAAAAGAAGTGAAACCAGATTTGGCATGAATGAATCAAGATGGCAGAACATGTATATGCTTCTGTCTCCTCCTCCTAGTCACAGACATGACAAAAATATTTTTTAAAATGAATAAATCCACAATGGTTTTCAGAAAAAAGAGTAGCACCACAGGAGAAATAGAAATTTTAAGAAATCTCTGATAGATACTGTCGTATTCACAGAAACATATAGATCAAAAGATACCCAAGATACCTGCAGATAGAGGCAAAATGATTCTAGGAAGGACTCCATGCCCAAAGGCTGCAGATATGGAGCAGGAGAAGTTCTGGGGCCATCCTCTTAGGTCAGTGATACTTCCGCTAAGTACATTGTCAAGAGTTCATTTTTCTTGGATGTGGGCACTTCACTTTCTCTTTATACAGGCTGATACCAACCCTCCAACATAACCCTGCATTTCCTACCTATGTTCACATCCTGCCACTGTCCATGCGCCTGCTCTATCCCAGAAACAGATGCGTCTATTAACTGCTTGACAAAAACTGTGTAGTGAGTGTGGAAATGCAGAAAATGCAGTGCCTGGATGGTTGGCATCATCGTGGATGTCAAAGCAGCATACTAACATCAAAAGATGAGCTTTCAGCATCCACTGCATTCAGCAGCAAAGGCCATTTACTCCATACCCACACCCCAGTCACTGGAGGTATTCTATGGTAAACAAATAAATCATCACAGACATGGGTATAATGAGATGTTTAGAGGCTAAACCTGAAAATGAACAGATAACCCCAAATCACTAAACATTTAATGATAATAAAATCCATGAAATTCATGCATAACACCAGAGGACAAATTAAAAGAACAAGTATGTGTTTAAGAAAGTATAAGTGATATGCTTGAAGAGATAAAATAAGCTAATGCAATCGTTAAACAATAATATGCCATAAGAGAAAAATAACCAGTTAGAGACTGTCGAAGTTAAAAGCTCAAATAATGGGCTGAAAAATAGAATGACTACAGATGAAGATTTAAATAGTGATCAAGAAGACTGAACAAAGGAGTTCAGTTAGGATTTAGCACAAAGGGACAAAAAGATGAAAAGTATCAAAGAAATAATCCATGGAGGTTCAAAAATTTCTAAATCCATCTACAAAATTTCCAGGCATAGAAAGTATTGTTTTTCCATGTACTCTTGAACATTGGATATTATTAATTTTTAAAAATTGCAAATCTGATAGATAAAAAATAGTGTGAATGTTTAATTTGCTTAATTTGCATTTATCTGACACTTACTAAGTGTTAATATATGAAGTAACTATATATATTTTTTCTGTGTATTACCTATTCATGACCTTCAGCTATTTATTCTATTAAATTATTGCTTTTACTTGATATATAAACCTTGTTTGTATGTAAGGGCCAATAATCCTTTGTCAGTTATTGTGTTGGTTTGGAGCTGTATGTATCCCAGGAAAACATGTTCTTGAACTAAATCCATTCCTGTGTGAACCAGTTGTAAATAGGACCATTTGATGAGGTTGCTTTAGTTAAGCTGAAGACCAATCCAGTCAGTTTGGGTCTTAATCTTATGACTGCAATCCTTTATAAGCAGAATGAAACTCAGACAGAAAGAGAAAGCCACAAAGAGCAGCAAGAAGCTGAAATTAAACAGGACCTAGAAGAGAATGGAGAGGCCAGGAGGGGCTGCTGTGTGCATTGCCATGAGACAAAGGAGCCAAGGATCATGGATCACTGGCAGCCAGCTCCAGAATGCCAGTCTTTGGGAAGTAAGCATTGCATTAGTAATGCCTTGGTTTGGACTTCTGTCTAGCCTCAAAAATATGAGCTATTTTTTTTTTCTTTTTTTTTTTTATTATGGGTAAAAATCAAAATTCTCACAATACATACAAACATTTGCAAAATGATATATAAATATATGTGCATATATGTGTATTTGCTTACAAAAATGTTATATATATTTTAAGAGGTGCTTAGATTACCTAAAATATTACACGGAACCCACTGGGATTCCCATGTTGCCCACCTCCCACACCTCCCACCACATCCCACACAAACATCTCCCACAGTGTGGCCCACCAACCTCAATGAACTTACACATCCTGGAGCCTTGCCATCAACCATAGACCACAGTTCACACTGTAGACCACACTCTCTCCCACTCAGTTCTGAGTGGTGTGTGCTGATTTAAAATTGCCTACATCCATTGCCACAACAGTACTCAGGACAACCTCCAACTCCCAAAGAAGCCCCTGTATTTCAACTGCTCATCCCCTCCCTACCCAAAAACTGTCAAGTGGCCACTGGCTCCACCTCATTGTTATAATTTCTTGCACTGCAAGAATCACCATATGTGAGCAAGAGAATACCATCAAGTCCACTCTAGTCCTTAATTTTTCCCCCAATCCATAGGCGACTGGGATGGTGATGTCCACTCCAACTCCAAGTGAGAGAGGGTTTATATCCCATGGATATGGTGGGTAGGATGATCCTGCCTGCAGATGCAGGCCCTCTCCATTCCCTGGGATGGCCATTTCCCATCGTTGTCTCCTCACCAGGTGACTTGGATGAGTCCATTGAGCTGTAGGGTAGGAGTTGCAGTTCCACCTAGATTTCATGCACACTTGGCACATAGGTAGGCGGGAGGCTCCAGTCTCTGGAAGTATACCTAAGAAACTCCAGCATCACATGTAGGTTTGAATAGAAGGGACTGGTGAACCATGTGCGGGGAGGACTTATTTGAGTCTAATTCTGTCACTCTCAGGAGCACAGATTCCAAAATAGAACTCACTGATAAGGCATCAGTCTCTCGGGCTATCCCCCCTTATATAGGACCAGGGTGTCTCCGGAGCTCTCAGGAACCCCTCTGTGTGGGGTGATAGACACTTAGATGTTCTATGAGCTCCTACTGAGGTGTGCGTAAGAGTTACCTCTGGGATGACCTCCCGACTCTCTTTGAAGTCTCTTAGCCACTTGAACTCATTTGTCTTTACCATTTCCCCCTTTTATTCAAGGTCTTTTTCCAGTTGTGTTGCCAGTTGGCACTTGGGAAAAGTTTTCAATTAGCAATAATCGTGCCTCGGATAAACCTCATTGGCTACGATACTGCCACTGCACAAAGCTGCCAGTTGGCACTTGGTATTAATCCCTCGTTGCCAGGGAGGCTCATCCCCGGGAGTCATGTCCCACGTTGGGGGGAAGGTAATGCAATCATATGCTGAGTTTGGCTTAGAGAGAGGCCACATTTGAGCAACAAGGAGGCTCTCAGGTGGCAACCCTTAGGCACCCCACAACTGCAGGCTAAGTCTCATTTACAAAAGCAAAGACTCACAAGGGTAGTCATCAATAAAAATATATATATGAGCTATTAAATTCCCATTCTTTAAGCCATCCCATTACATGGTCTTTGCTTGAGTAGCCAAGAAAACTAAAACAGTCATATAAACTGCAAATACATTTTCCTAGACTATCGTTAAAAAAATAGTCATATCTTACGCTCCACAAATTATTTTTCCCCATTTAGTCAAATATGTCAGTATTTTCCTGTATTTTCTAGGTCTAATGACTTTCTTAAGAAATCTTCCCTTTTCCCTAACCTTCCAGCCTTAGCTATATTATATTTAACTTATAATAGTTTTCAATTTTAGTTTTAGATCTTTAATCAATTTGAAATTTATGTTTAGTTACCACATGAATTAGATATTCAATTCTTTTCTCATATCAGGGGTGTGCATGTGTGTGTGTAAAAATCTATGTTCTCTATTTGGTCCCATTTATCTCTTTACCATTTATCCCTTAGAAGAGTACTATTTCAGTTACCATAGCTTTATAACTGGGAGATCAAGTACCCCCACATTATTTTTCTTCTTCAAATTTACCTTTGCTATTCTTTTTGGCTCTGCTAGAAAATCTTTAAAGCCTAATTGTCAGGTTTCTGTATGATTATGACTTTATGTTTTAAAATAAAATATATACATTAAACCACTCAAACCACATATGCAGCTTAATGAATTAATGTAATGTGAACACCTTGTTATCATAACGTGAGTTAGGAAATAGAAACTTTGCAAGCCATCCTAGAATCCATCCATGTGCCCTATCCCAATGCCAAACCCCCAATAGTAACCACTATTGTGATTTTTATCTTAATCACTTTGAGTTTATTTATAGGTTTATCACCCGTGATCAGTCTTCAACATTTTTTATTTTACTGTATTATTGGCTATGTCTTTTATGACTTTTAGATATCCATTTTTTTTTCTTTGTAAATCATTTGTTGAAGCACTGTGATCACTTAACTCTATAGATTTCCCAAGTCTGGAATTTGGTAATGTCATACTCACTGTGCTATGCTATTCCACACATTCCTCTGCCCTTTGATTTTCTGCAAATTAGCAGCTGGATCAAGAGTTTTCATGGGGTTTAGGTCTGAACCCTTTAGCAAGGCTATGACTGGTGGAGGTGGGAGGTGTTTCTTTCATCATGAAGCACATAATGTCTCTCTCTCGCTTGCTTACTTGCTCTCTTTTATTTTAATGTTAGCAGCCATTTATACTCAATGCCTTGATAAATCAACTCATTATGGTTGCAAAGTGGTGCCATTCTAATTCTATTATTTAATTTTCATATATTAACTGGAACAATTTTACAAAATAGATTCTCCTCATTGACTATGTGATAACCCAATGGTACAGTTCATATATGAAAGGCAGGATAGATGCTTAATTATTTCCCTTAATTTTATAGTCTTCAAGATAGTGAATTGATTTCCTATCATCTTCTGAAAGTGACTCATTAGTATTTTTCCCTATCATTATGAACTAGTAGATTTTAGTGTTTTCAAAGTGTTTCAGTCCATTGACATTATTACCTTATGGAAGTCCAAATAGTCCCATTTTTTGGCCATTTCAATTTAGCTCAAGGGTTCTTTTTGATATGGCCCTAGTAATATTTTTGTAACCTAAAATTTTGCCTATTAAGCCACATCCAAACATGTAACTTAGTGCTGTTAATTACATTACAATGTTCTGCTACCATTACTACCATCCATTATCAAAACTTTTCCATCAACCCAAATAGAACTCTGTACACTTTAAGCATTAACTCTGCATTCTCTATACCCACCTCAGCCCTTGGTAAACTTTACTGTAGTTTCTGACTCTATGAGTTTGTGCATTCTTTTTTTTTTTTTGACATACCAGGGCCTGGAATTGAAACTAGGACCTCATATGTGAGAAGCCTGCGCTCAACCACTGAGCCACATTGGCTTTCCTAAGTTGGTTTTTTCGATTTGTATGCTTGTTGTTTGTCTTTTTGTTTTTAGGAGGCACCAGGAACTGAACCTGGGACATCCCATGTGGGAAGCAGGGGTTTAACTGTTTGAGCTACATCTGCTCTCCTGTGCATTCTAATTATTTCATATCAGTAAGATCATGCAATATTTGAACTTTTGCGTCTGGCTTATTTCATTTAACATGATGTCTTCAAGTTTCATCGATGTTGTCACATGTATCAGAATTCATTCCATTTTATGGTTGAATGAAATCCCATTGTATGTATATACCACATTTTTGTTGACCCATTCTTTGGATGATGGACACTTGGGATTCTTCCATTTTTTAGCAATTGTGAATAATGCCACTATAGACACAGCTTGTGCAAATACCTGTTTGAGAACAACCTGATTTCAATTATTTTGGGTATAGACTAGTCATATGATAATTCTATACTTAACTTTCTGATGAACTGCTAAAATATCTTCCCCAGCAGCTATATTATTTACATTCCCACCAGCAATGACTAAAGTTTTCCTGTTACACCACTTTCTCTCAAGCACTTGCATTTTTAAAAAAATAGTAACCATTCTAGTGAGTGTGAAAAACCATATCGTTGTGGTTTTGATTTGCCTTTCCCTAATGGCTGATGTTGAACAGCTTTTTATGTACTTCTTGGAGATTTGTATATCTTCTTTGGGGAAATGTCTATTCAAGTATTTTGCCCATTTTTAAAATTAGGTTGTCTTTTTGTTATTGAGTTGTAGGGTTTCTTTACATATTCTGGATATTAAACCCTTATCAGATATATGGTTTCCAAATATTTTCTCCCATTGTATATGTTGTCATTTTTCTTTCATGATAAAATCTTTTGACTTACACAAAAATTATAATTTTGATGAGGTCTCATTTATTTAGTTTTTCTTTTGGTGCTTGTGCTTTGGGTATAAAGTCTAAGAAATCATTGCTTAACATAAGTTTCTGAACAAGCTTCTCTATGTTTTCTTCTAGGAGTTTTATGGTTCTGGCTCTTGTATTTGCATTGTTAATTCATTTTGAGTTGATTTTTGTATATAGTGTGAGGTAGGGTTCCATCTTCATTCTTTTTCTTGCATATGGATATCCAGTTTTCCCAGTATCATTTGTTGAAGAGACAAATCTTTCTCAATTAAGTGGACTTGATACTCTTGTCAAAAATCAATTGGTCATAAATGTGAGGGTTCATTTCTGAACTTTCAATTCAATGCCATTGGTCTATATACCTGTCCTTCTGCTGGTACCTTGCTGTTTTGATTACTGTGGTTCTATTTTACATTTTACATATCAGAAGTTTCTTCCAACTTCATTCATTCTTCATTTTCAAGTTGGTTTTAACTATTTAAGGCTTCTTACCTTTCTATATAAATATATTATTGATTGGCTTTTCCATTTCTGCAAAGAGGACTGTTGGAATTTTGTTTGGGATTGCATTGAATCTGTAAATCATTTTGGGTAGAATTGGCACATTAATATCTACTCTTCCAATCCAGGAACATGAAATGTCCTTTCATTTATTTAGGTCTTTTTTGATTTCATTTAGCAATGTTTGTTGTTTTCTGTGTACGATTACTATACCTTATTGATTAAATTTATTCCTAGATATTTTATTTTTTTAGTTGCTATTGTAAGTGGAATTTTTTCTTGATTTCTTCCTCAAAGTGGTCATTGCTAGTAAATAGAAACACTACTTATTTTTGCATGTTGATTTTGTACCTCTTCACTTTGCTGAATTTATTTATTAATTCTATTAGTTTTGTTGTAGATTTTTCAGTATTTTTTGTAAATATAGTATTATACCATCTGCAAATAGGGAAAGTTTCACTTCTTCTTTTCCAATTTGGATTCCTTTTATTTCTTTCTCTCGTCTAATTGCTCCAGCTAGAACATCCAGTACAATGCTGAATAACAGTGGTGACAGTGAGCATCCTTATCTTGTTCCTGATCTTAGAGGGAAAGCTTTCTGTCTTTCCACATTGAGAATGATGTCAGTGGTGGATTTTTAATATATGCCCTTTATCTTGTTGAGGGAGTTTCCTTCCAGTCCCAGTTTTCAAAGTGATTTTATAAAGGTGTGCTAAATTTTCTGCATAAATTGAGATGATCATGTGAGTTTTTTCCTCTGTTCTGTTAATGTGGTGTATTGCATTACTTCATTTTCTTATGTTGAACCACCCTTGTATACTTGGTATAAATGTCACTTGATTATGGTTTATAACTCTGAATGTGTTGTTGAATTTGGTTTGCCATTATTTTTAAGGATTTTTGCATCTATAGTCATAAGAATTTTCTTTTCTTGTGGTGACTATTTGGCTTTGGTATGAGAGTGATGTTGGCTTCAAAGAATGAGTAAGGTAGTGTTTCCTCTTCTTCAATTTTTTGGAAGAGTTTGAGTAAAATTGGTATTTTCTAATTTATATATATATTTATTTGTAATTGTTACTTATAATTGTTATGTCTTCTTGTTGAATTGATGACTTTATCAGTATGTAATGACCATCTCTTTTCTTTGTAACTGTTTTTGACTTAAACTCTATTTTATCTGCTATTAATATATCTACCCTAGCTCTCTTTCGGTTACTACTTGTATTTTTTTTTTCTTTTCCTTTCAACCTACTTCTGTTTTTGAATTTAAGGTAAGTCTCTTGTAAACAACATATTGTTGGGTGATGCTTTTTAAAATTCTTTTTGCCACTCTCTCCCTTTTCCTTGGGAAATTAATCCATTTACAGTTAAAATAACTCTTGATAATGCAGGACTTTATTCTTCAATTTTACTATTTGGTGTTTATAAGTCTTACTTTTTTGTCTCTTGGTTCTTCCTTTTAGGCCTACTTTTATATATATATGATTTTTTGTATTGTACCATTTTAGTCCCTTCTCATTTCTTTGTGAATATGCTTTTCAGATATTTTCTTTGTGTTTACCCTGGGTTAAAATATAAAATCCTAAATATACAATCACATTTGATTTCATACCAACTTAACTTCACTAGCTTACACATACACTGCTACCATACCTGTACAAACCCTACTTTTTTTGTATTTGCTACAAATTATTTCTTTGTACATTGCATATCTAAAACCATAGATTAATCATTACTTTTAATGCATTTTCATTTCAGTTTAGTACCTGTAGGAAGTAAGAAATGTAGTTACATTTTAATAAATATAATACAATACTACTGGCATTTATAATTACCCATATGATTATATGGTTACCTTTATCAGAGGTCCTTATTTCCTTTTGTGACTTTGGTTCACTGTCTAGTGTCCTTTCCTTTCAGTCTGAAGAACTCTCTTTATCATTGTTTGTAGGACAGATCTAGTAGTAATGAACTCCCTCAGTTTTTGTTTATCTAGGGACGTCTTCATCTCTCCCTCATTTTTGAAAGACACTCACCAGATATGAAATCATTGGTTGGCAATTGTTTGCTTTGAGTACTTTAAGTATTTTGTCCCACTGTCTTCTTGTCTCCATGGTTTCTGATGGGGAAATTGGCCCTTAATCTTATTGGAATTCCCTTGTACATAACTCATTGCTTTTCTCTTGCAGCTTTCAGAACTCTTTTCTTGTCTTTGGCATTAGTTACTATGTGTCTGGGCATGGTTCTCTTCGAGTTTATCCATTTTGGGGTTTGTTGTGCATATTAATGTCTTAAACGTGTATATTAATATCTTTCATTAAATTTGGGCAGTGTTCTGCCATTATTTCTTTGAATATACTTTCTGCCCCTTTCTGACTTTCTTCTCTGATGGAACTACCTAATGTGTATATTGTTTGCTTGGTGGTGTTCCACAGGTCTTTAGACTTTGTTTGCTATTTAAAAAATTTTTTTTTCTTCCTGCTTCTTAGCCTGAATCATTTGAATTGTCTTGTATTCAAGATCATTAATTCTTCCTTCTGCCACCTTTACTCTTTGTGAAACATTTAGGGAATTTGTTATTTTAGTTACTGTTTTCTTCAACTCTAGTATTTGTTTGATTTTTAATGAAAATCTCAAAGAGATTACCATATTTTTCATTCATTGTTTTCCCAATATCTTTTAGTTCATTCTCTGTATTTTCCTTTTTCTCCTTCAGCAGATTGAGGATAATTTATTTATTTTATTTATTTATTTTTTTGTCTTTTTCCATTAAGTCCAAAGTTTTGTACTCTTTGTTGATGGTTTCTGGGGTTTATCTTGTAACTTTGGATGAGCTATAATTTTTTATTTCTTTGTTTGTCTTAAACTTTTTGTTGCACACTCTGCATTTTATTATTTTAAATGCTAACTTTGGGATATAGTCTCTGAACTGTCTGTTCCTTATGTTTGTATCCAGATAGTGATAAACAAGAGATTTTCTTAAATGCCAGGAACTAATCAAAACAAACAAACAAAAGGGAAAAACATCTTTCACATTCTTTGCCAATTGACTTTGCTTTGACTGGTATTCTTCAGAGCTTAGCCCTCCTATCAAGAAGATCAGCCTAAGGCAAATGCAAGGTTCAGGGTCCTCTCTGTTTTATCTGAGCCTGTGTGGAGTCACAGAGCCTGCTTCCTTTTCTGGGCTTGTGCTTCCTAGTGGCAGGTAGGCCTTTGCCCCAAGACACTTCAACTTAATTGTTTTTCAGTCAGTCCCAGCTGTCTGCAAACTGATTTCCTGCTCACAGGATGAAGTCTGGGGGAGCTAGCCTGACACAATTTTCCCAGCTTGGTCCCTCTGATGTCCACCTGAAAGATTGGCATTGATGCACATATACCCCAGTATGTGTACAAGGGCCACCCTGCCACCTCTTGAACAAGACTGGGGACTCAAAATGGAATCACAAGATGGCGCTACCCTGCATTGTGGAAGGGGTTAAGGAAAGGCCACAAGGGCACCAGAATATTTTTCTATGACTTTTGAAGGAGCATTTTCTTGTTTCAGTACTTGCCCACTTAATGCAGCTCTTTAACTGTTTTGCTTAGTTTTTTAAAAATAATTTTTTATTTGTTAGAGAAGCTATGAGTTTTCAGAACAAACATGCATAAAATACTAAATTCCCATACACCACTCTACCACCAATGTGTTGCACTGGTGTGGAACATTTGTTACAATTGATGATAGCACGTTTTTCATAATTGTTCTCTTAAATAAACTCCATAGTTCATCTTAAATTTCACTGTTTATGTAGTATAGTCTATGTATTTAAAAAAATTATTCTGTGACCATATATATAGTCTAACACTTCCCCTTTTTCTCAGATTCAGATGTATATATTTCAGTACTGTTAATTATTTTCAAAATAGTGTGCTACCATCACCACCACCTATTAACAAAACATTTCCATTTTTCATATAGGAACACTGTACATTTTAAGCCTTAACTTCCCATTCCTTATGCCCATCCCATCCCCTGGTAACTGATATTCTATATTTTGAATCTATGAGTTTGCTTATTCTAATTGTTTCAAATCAGTGAGTTCATACAATATTTGTCCTTTTGTATATGGCTTATTTCACTCAACATGATGTCTTCAAGTTTCATCCATGTTGTCGCATATATGAGGACTTCATTATTTTTCACTGCTAAATAATATTCCATTGCATATATATACCACATTCTATTTATCCATTCATTGGTTGATGGACACTTGGGTTGCTTCCATCTTTTGGCAATTGTGAATAATGTCACTATGAATGTCAGTGTGAAAATATTGTTTTTTGTAGTTTTGAGGACTGTTACTGTTTTTTAAGATTGCTTTGCCACCTTTGCCTGATGGGGATTAGAACAATGGTCACCCTCAGGCATGGTCCTTAGTGATCTGAAGTAGCTAATTAAAAGCAGTGATCTGCAATCAGACCACTTCACCCTGGAGTTTGGAGAACTAGGTCTTTATGTCCTATCCTGGTACCAGCAAGCTCTGCTAGGAGCCCTAGCTGCAGTCCCACTGCTGCCCACCAGGAAACTGGGGAATGAAGGCCTGTACCTGCTATGGGGAAGGTGGAACTCATCAGTATTTACTGAAATTTACCAGCCTCTTCCTCCCATTTCTTCCTGGTTATGGCACAGTGTTCCAGTAGACTCTGGAGTTTCTAAACAGTTGTTTCAGACTGTTCAATAGTTTTGGTGGAGGGAGTGATTCCTAGAGCTTCCTACTCTTTCATCTTCCTGGAATCCTCCCTTTGCTTTTGTTTATTTTGGCATGCCTATGATCTATATCTTGGATTTTCTTTGTTCATTTTCAGTGTTTGTCAGTTTCTTCCTAATCTGCTTTTGTCTTCTCATTTTCAAAAAATATTAAAGTATAATTCACCCTTTTAATGTACCAGTCTGTGGGGTTTAAGAAATGCATAAAAGTCTTGTAACCACCACTACGATCAAGATATAGAATAGTCCTAACATCCATCAAAATTCCTCTGTGCTCTTTTGTAGTTGAGAATTTTCCTTACTCCAATCCTGGCAACCACTGATTTATTTTTTGCTTTCTATAGTTTTGCTTTTACAAGAATGTCATATAAATGGAATCATGTACTTATATAGCATTTGAGTTTCAGTGCATTAGTGAAATGCATTTAAGACATGTTCATATTATTGCATTTATGAGTAGTTTGCTCCTTTATTGTTGAGTAATATTTCAATGTGTGAATGTACCACAGTTTGCTTATTCATTCCCCAATTGAGGAACATTTTATTTGTTTCCCTTTTTAGGCAATTTAGAATAAACCTGCTAAAATAATATGTATAGGGATTTTTGTGAACTAAGAGTATATTTTTCTTGGGTAAATGCATAGGCGTAGGGTTGCTGGTCCATATTGTCTGCATATGTTTAGAAAATCATTCTGCATCTAGAAAGAAAGAGGTTGATGTGAGGAGAGAGGCAGTGCTGAGCATTTAAGAGAGTGACCTAGTAATGTTAAGATTTTGGTCTCAGTTTTTCTTAAAGTCCAGATGCATCTTTGTCCCATAACTTGTTTGTCCAAGTATTCCTTGGATTTCATGAAATAAACTAATGCCCTTTGGATAAGTCCTTTTTGTCTCATTAGGGAGTTCTAAGTAGATTTCTGCCATGTGCAACCAAAGGGAGATTTAGCATTATGGCAACCTTTTTTTTTAAGTAAAATTTTTTATTTTTAAAGAAGCTTTAAATTACATAAATTTTACATAAAAAATATAGGGGATTTCCATATACCCCCTTCCTCCCCCTCCCACACTTTCCCATATTAACAACATCTTTCATTAGTGTGGTACATATGTTACAGTTGAAGAACACATGTTGCAGCATTGTTCTAGCCAAGGACTATAGTTGACATTAGAGTATACACTTTGCCCTGCACAATTTTATAGGTTCTGACAAAATGTATAAGGGCCTGTATCTATCATTGCAATGTCATGCAGGACAATTCCAATGTCGCAAAAATGCCCCCATGTTGCCCTTATTCTTCCCTATTCCTCCCCTCAGAAACTCTGGTGGCCACTGCCTTTATATCAGTGATACAAATTCTTCTATTGCCAGAATAATCATTAAGTCCATAGTTGCTTTCTACCCTTATGTTTGTTCATTCTTCAATTTTGAGGATTTTGGGATGGTGATGCCCACCCTCTGTCTGATTGAGAAAGGGCTTAGATCCCATGGGGCAGATAGATGGAACTGTATTGCTTGCAGTTGCAGACACTCTTCACTTCCTGGGTAGGCTGTTGTCCAACATCATCCTTTTATTAGTTGTCCTGGGTGAGTCCAATGAACTGGAGAGTAGGTGTTGCAACTCTACTGATTTTCAGGCCTCAACCAGCATAAAAACATACCAAAGATTTAAGTCTCTGGGACATATATTTAACAAGGATAGTGCTAATTATAGGTTTAAATAAAAAAGACAGAAGAGCCATGTCTAGAGAAATTATAAATGAGTCAAACTCTGTCACATTGGGGAGCATATATTCCAGAGTATGGCGCATTGACAGGGTGCCAAATTCTTGAGATTGTCAGCCCTGCCTTTAACTATTAGATATCTCTAGAGGCCTCAGGAACCCACTGATTAAAGCACTATTTACTGTGGCAGTCAATGAGATCCTGCTGAGACATGTATAAGCGTAACCTCTGGAATAACCTCTAGACTCACTTTGAAGTCTCTTAGCCATAAAACTCATTTGTATCTAATATTTCCCCCTTTTGGTCAAGATCTTTTTCCAGTTTCATCACTAATTGGTGCTTGTTACTAATCTCTTGGTTCCAGGGAGGCTTATCTCTGGGAGTCATGTCCTATGCTGCAGAGAAGGTAGTGCATTTATATGTCGAGTTTGGCTTAGAGAGAGGCCACATCTGAGCAACAAAGAGGCTTTCAGGAGGTAACTCTTAGGCCCTTACTGGGAACTAGCCACTGTACTAAACCCATAGCATATATTTTATAATTTGGACAATGGGATAACCCAGCCTTGTCCAATGGTTGCAATGAAAATTTAATTCGTTACTATGTAAAAAGGAGGAAGGAAAAATGAAAATTAAATAGCCTTATATGGATCTAATGTGTTTATTAAAGCGTTATAAACAAGCTGTCAAGCACTACCAATGCATTTTTTTTTTTTAGCAAATCAATTTTATTAGTACATATTAATAAAGCATAAATCCATCCAAAGTATACAACCAATGGTATTTGGTATAATCACATATTTGTGCAGTCATCACTTCATTCTTAGAGCACTTTCATATTCCAATAATAATAAAGTACAACAAACAAACAAAAAACTCATCACCTCTCAATCTCTCTATCCTTCCTCTGCCATATATAGCTGCTATTATTTTTCCTTCTTTCTAGTACATTTGTATTTATATTTTGCAAAAATAATCTTATATATGCAATTTATCCCATATTTGTGTTTTACATGAGGTTTTACAGTCATATACAGTACCATGTAACAGTTTTTAGCCTTCCTTCTAGTAATATACATGACTTTAGACTTTTCCTTTAAAGTCATACCCACACAATAGCACTGCTAGTTAGAAACAAAATGATATGTTTTCACCATTTCTATTTATTTCTTGAGATTTAAAACAAGCTTTTTACCAATTCTGTACAAATTAAACCTCAGCTTTCCATTCTCTAACCCCATTCTATCTTCTGGTGACTTATATTCTAATTATTAACTTCATAATTTTACACAACATATTTCATTCATAATAGTGCAATCATACAGTATTTGTCCTTTCGTGTCTTCTTTGCTTCACTCAACATCATGCCCTTCAGGTTCATCCACGTTGTTACATGATTTACGACTTCATTTCTTCTCACCACCGCATAATATTCCATCATGTGTATACAACACAATTTGTTTATCCATTCATCAGTTGATGGACACCTGGGTTGTTTCCAGTTTTTGTCAAATGTGAATAATGCTGCTATGAACATCAGTGTGCAGATGTCTGTTCATGTCTCTGTTCTCAGTTCTTCTGGATATATACCTGCTAATGATATTGCCAGGTTACATGGCAAGTCTATATTCAATTTCCTTAGGAACTGCCAAACAGTCCTCCACAGTGGCTATACCATTCTACATTCCCACCACCAGTGAATAAGCATTCCTATCTCTCCACATTCTATCCAACATTTACAGTTTTCTGACTTTAATAGCGGCCAGTCTAATAGGTGTGAAATGATATCACATTGTAGTTTTGATTTGCATTTCCCTAATTGCTAGTGATGTTGAACATTTTTTCATGTGTTTATTTGCTGTTTGATTTCTTCTTTAGACAACTGTCTTTTCAAGTCTTTTTCCCATTTTTTAATCAGGTAGTTTGCCTTTTTATTGTTCAGTTGTATGATCTCTTGTATATCATGGATATTAAACCCTTACTGGATATGTGTTTGCCAAATATTTTCTCCAATTGAGTCAGCTGCATTTTCACCCTTTTGACAAGTCCTTTGAGGTACAAAAGTGTTAAATTTTGAGATAGTCCCATTTATTTTTTCTTTTGTTTCTTGTGCTTTGTAAGGTTTAAGAAACTACCACTTACCACAAGATCTTAAAGATGTTTTCCTATGTTTTCTTCTATGAGTTTTATGGGTCTTGCTTTTATATTTAGGTCCTTGATCCATTTTAAGTAAACTTTTGTATATGGTGTGAGATAGGGGTCTTCTTTCTTTCTTTTGGATATGTATGTCCAGTTCTCCCAACAACATTTGTTGAATAGATATTTCTGGCCCAGATGGGAGGGTTTGACCACTTTGTAAAAAATCACGGCGTATAGATATGAGGGTCTATTTCTGAATTTTTGAATCAGTTCCATTGATACTGTCTTCATGCCAGTATCATGCAAGTATCATGCTATTTTTATCACTGTAGCTAAGTAATATGCTTTAAAGTCTGGAAGTGAGAGTCCTGCAACTTCATTCTTCTATTCTAAGAACTTTTTGGCTATTCAGGGCCCCTTACCCTTCCAAATAAATTTGATAATTGGTTTTTCTATTTCTGTAAAAAATGCCATTGGGATTTTTATTGGGATTGCCTTGTACCTGTAAATCAGTTTGGGAAGAATTGACATCTTAATGTTATTTAGTCTTTGAATCCATGAGAAAAGAATGTCCTTCCATTTATTTAAGTTTCTTTTAGTAACGTTTTATAGTTTTCTGAATGCAGGTCCTTTATGTCCTTGGTTAAGTTTATTCGTAAATATTTGATTGTTTTAGTTGCTAGTATACACAAAATTTTTTTTTTCTGATTTCTTTCTCAGATTGCACAACAGTAATGTATAGATAAGCTATTGATCTTTGCGTATTAATTTTGTATCCTGTCAGTTTGCCAAACTTGTCTATTAGTTCTAGTAGCTTTGTTGTGGATTTTTCAGGAAATTCTAGATATAGGATCATATCATCAGCAAATAGTGGAAGTTTTACTTCTTCCTTTCCTATTTGGATGCCTTTTATTTCTTTATCTAGCCTAATTGCTGGAGCTAGAACCTCTAGCACAATATTGAATAAAAATGGTGACCTTGGGCATCTTTGTCTTGCTCCCGATCTCACCAGGAAAGTTTTCAGTCTTTCACTATTGAGTACAATACTAGCTGTAGATTTTTCATATCTGCACTTTATTATATTGAGAAAGCTTCCTTCTATTTCTATCTTTTGGAGTGTTTTCATCAAGAAAAGGTGCTGTCTTTTGTCCAATGCCCTTTCTACATCAATTGAGGGGATCATGTGGTTTTTTTCTTTAATTTATCAATGTGGTTTATTACAGTAATTGATTTCCTTGTGTTGAGCCACTCTTGCATACCTGGGATAAAACCCACTTGATTGTGGTGTGTAATTTTTAAAATATTCTTTTGGATTCTGTTTGCAAGTATTTTGTTAAGGATATTTGCACCTATATTCATTAGAGACATTGGCCTGTAATTTTCTTTTTTTGTAGTATCTTTATCTGGTTTTGGTATTAGGGTGATGTTGGCTTCATAGAATGAGTTTGGTAGTGTTCTTTCCTGTTCAGTTTTTTGGAAGAGCTTGAGCAAGTTTGGAATTAGTTCATATTTGAATGATTCATAAAATTCACCTGTGAAGCCATCTGGTCCCGAGCTTTTCATTTTTGGGAGGCTTTTGATGACTGCTTCAATCTCTTCACTTGTGATTAGTTTGTTGAGGTCTTCTATTTCTTCTAGGGTCATTGTAGATGGTTTGTGTGTTTCTAGGAATTTGTCCATCTTCTCTACATTGTCTAGTTTTTTGGCATGCAGTTGTTCATAGTATCCTCTTATGATTTCTCTTATTTCTGTGGGGTCAGTGGAATGATTCCTGATTTTATTTACTTGTTTCTTCTCTCTTTTTTTCTTTGTCAGGCTAACTAAGGGTTTGTTGATTTTGTTTATCTTCTCAAAGAACCAACTTTTGCTTTTGTTGATTTTCTCTATTGTTTTTTTGTTTGTTTGTTTGTTCTCCATTTCATTTATTTCTGCTCTGTTCTTTACTATCTCTTTCCTTTGGCTTGGTTTGGGATTAGTTTGCTGTTCTTTTTCTAGTTTCTCCAAGTGTGCAGTTATATCTTCAATTTTAGCTCTTTCTTCTTTTTTAATGTAAGCATTGAGGGCTATAAATTTCACTTTCAGCACTGTGTTTGCAGTGTCACATAGGATTTGATATGTTGTGTTCTCTTTTTCATTCATCTCAAGATATTTGCTGAATTCTCTTACAATTTCTTCTTTGACCCACAGGTAGTTTAAGTGTGTGTTGTTTAATTACCATATATTTATGAATTTTCCCTTTTTCCATCCATTATTGATTTCCAGCTTCATTCCATCATAATCAGACAAAGTGTTTTGTATAATTTCAGTCTTTCAAAATTCATTGAGACTTGTATTGTGACCCAACATATTATCAATCTTGGAGAAGTATCCATAAGCACTTGAAAGGAAATTATATCCTGCTGTTTTGGGGTTCAATGCTCTATATATGTCTGTTAGGTCTAGTTCATTTATAGTATTATTCAAGTTCTCTGTTTCTTTATTTATCCTCTGTCCAGATTTTCTATCCAATACTGAGAGTGGTGTATTGAAGTCTCCAAATATTATTGTAGAAACATCTATTACTCCCTTCAGTTTTGCTATTGGGTGCCTCATGTCTCTTGGGGTACTCAGGTTAGGTGCATAAATATTTAGTATAGTTATTTTTTCTGGGTGAGTTGCCCATTTTATTAATATATAATGACCTTTTTCATCATTTATAACAGATTTGCATTTAAAATCTATTTTGTCCAATATTAATATCACTACCTGCTCTTTTTTGGTTACTATTTGCATGGAATATCTTTTTCCAACCTTCCACTTTTAACCTAGTTGTGTCCTTATGTCTGAGATGGGTCTCTTTTAGACAACATATAGATGGCTCGTATTTTTTTTGTCCATTCTATCAGTCCATGTCTTTTGATTGGGGTGTGCAATCCATTAACATTCAATGTTATTACTGTAAAGACATTACTTACTTCATCCATTTTGTCCTTCTGCTTTCTGTTGTCACATCATTCTATTGTCTGTCTTCTTACCCTTTAGTTTAACTCTCCTAATAATCTTCACTTCTAAACTCATCTCTAAACCTCTTGCCCTTGTTTTTTTCCTTTCAAATTGCACCACTCCCTTTAGTATCTCTTGTAATTCTGGTCTTTTGGTAACATATTCTATAGGTTCTTGTTTGTCTTTGAAGGCTTTGAACTCACCCTCATGTTTTAAAGGAAAGTTTTGGCAGATACAGTATTCTTTGCTGGCAGTTTTTCTCTTTCAGTACTTTAAATACATCATACCACTTTCTTTTCACCTCAATGGTTTCTGATGAGAGGTTGACACTTAATCTTATTGAGTTTTCCTTGTATGTGATGCTTTGCTTTACTCTTGCTGCTTTCAGAATCCTCTATCTCTGATATTTGACATTCTGAATAGTAGGGGTAGGTTTATTTGGATTTATTCTGTTTGGGGTGTGTTGTCCTTCTTGGATATTGATATTTATATATTTCATAAGGGTTGGGAAGTTTTCAGTCTTTATTTCCTCTAGTATTCTTTCTGCTCCTTTTCCTTTTTCTTCTCCTTCTGGGATACCAATAATGTGAATGTTTGTGCATTTTGCATTATCATTCAATTCCCTGAGACTCTGTTCCAATTTTCCCATTTTCTTCTCTTTCTGTTCTTCTTTCTTTTCCAGTTCAGATTTTCTGTTCTCAAAATCACTGATTCTGTCTTCAGTGACAGAAGCTGCTTTTATGTGCCTCAAATGTATTTTTAATCTCATCCATCGTATCTTTCATTTCCATGAGGTCTGTTACTTTTCTTTTCAGCCTTTCAAATTGTTCTTTATGCTTACCAAGTGTCTTCTTGATATTCATTATTTCTTTAGTCAAATTTTCTTTAAATTATTTGAAGTGATTTAGAACAGTTTTGTGATTATCACTGATTAATTGTCTTAAATCCTGTATCTCTTCAGGATATTTGGTTAGGTCTTGTGCCTGGGCCATCTCTTCCTGTTTCCTAGTATGGCTTGTAATTTTTTTGCTGATGTCTGGGCATCTGAATATGTTGGTAAATTTACTCTGATGGTCAATTTCTCTCTTTCCTATTTTTTTTTTCACAGCTCTTCTTTGATATTTGGTTTAACTTATTCTAAGTCTTTACATTATCAAAATCGGACCAGGCGGACGGATGTGGCTCAAATGGTTGGGCGTCCGTTTCCCATATGGAGGGACCCAGGTTCAAACCCCGGGACCTCCCGGTAAAAAAAAAAAAATAAAAAATAAAATAATAAAAATAATAAAAAAAAAATCGGACCAGGGACTCACTAGTGGGGCACAGATTTTCTCCCAGGGATTCTGATACAGATAGAACAAGAACCATTTTTTTTTTGTCTGTGCAGTTTCCAGCCTAGTCAGTAGATAGCGCTCGTCAGCACACCTTTCTACAGAGGTGTTTCAGTCTGGACCTTCCTGTGTTCCTGTCCTGAATCTCCAGCACAGAGATTCAAAGTAGGTTATGCTGGCCAAATTCACTGAACAAAAGCCCCACAACTCTCTTTCCCTTTTCCTTTGAAACACCTGACAGGTAGGAAGGTGTCTGTTGCCCTCTCAGTCAGCTGCAGTGAACTAGGGGTTTTACCCCAGCTTAATATTTTGGGGGTGGGGCCAGGGGAGCCCTTCAGAGCTGCTATGGGGGCTTGGTAACTCATGTTTGTTGTTTCAGCTTCTTCATGTCTCTGTCCCTCACACTCCTGGGAGTTGTGTAGGACTGTACTCATCTGCTGACCCGTAAAGTGGGTCCCTTGGACAGCTTTTGGCTCTTTATCCATTGTTTTCGTGAGAGCATTGAACTCTGTGTTAGTGCAATGCCATCTTCCCACAATCCAATGCATTTATTTTTGAGAAATACCCTTTTCATTACAAATGGCTTTATTGTTTTGTACAAGCATTTTAATGTTGACAAATAAGGTACTTGTCTGCTTTGCACAAAAGAACAAGCCATATTGCTATGAATTCACTTACTCGTATGTAGGTTATTTTTTTTTGGTGTGTATATATTAATAAATAAAATATTCATGACCTGAGGCCTTAAAATCAGAGAAAAGCACTTTGCTATTTCTATTAGTTCTAACAATATTCAGCTTTCTGGTTCCCTATGGAACAGACTTTTAAATTATATATGATGAAAAAATATCCCTAAATCTAACTGTGACTTTTACTGAATGATTTAATATGTTTGATATCCTTTTCATTTTGTGATGAATGCCTGCTTTCCTTTTAATTTGTAAGACTATGTGGTAGTTTGAAACTATGAACCCCAGAAAAACATGTTCTTAAACCTAATCCATTCCTGTGTGTATGAACCCATTGTAAGTAGGACCTTTTAATGAAGTTACTTCAATTAACTTGTGGCACAACTCAATCAGGACGGGTGTTAATCGTATTACTGGAGTCCTTTATAAGCAGAATGAAATTCAGTCAGATAGAGAGAAAGCCACAGGAAACAAGAAACTGAATTTCAGTGGAACCTGGAAGAGAAGGAAGAGGCCAGGAGAAGCTTCCATGAGCATTGCCATGTGACAGGGGAGCCAAGGACCAAAGATCATTGACAGCAGCCCCAGAATGTCAGTCTTCAGGACGAAAACATTGCCTTGATGATGTCTTAATTTGGACTTCTCCTAACCTCTAAACTGTGCACCAATAAATTCCCATTGTTCAAGCTTTAGCAATGAGGAAACTAAAACTGGCCACATCATATAAGTGCTATTTAAGCAGTCCATTTGCTATGTGCTGCTGGAATTGAGAAGAAAGGAAGTTCAATTTCTGGGTTTGAGGACTTAGGGAAGGCTTCATGGAGAAAGTGACACTGGTACTAGTCCTTCTAATTCATTAGTGTCCACAGACATTAACACTAATAGAAGTACCTTTATTAAATTAATAGGTAGATAATGTACTAAACTGAGGCTCAGATAAAAGAGTCACCTTCAAAAAATAATTTAAATTTTTCACAGTACTTTGAACATACAGTTAAAATAAGTAAATCCACATGGCTGAATTCTTGATTAATATTTTAAAAGCCATACTGTCTTTGATTGCTACCTCCTGCCATTGCAATCAGAAAAGGCAATTTCCACAACGGAATTATTCTATCATATACTTCATGATGAAATGTTTTTATTAGCCTAAATTATATTGTGTCTTAATTTGTAGTTGATTGATAGGAGTTCCAGCAAGAGAGCTGTTTTAAAATTTTCATGATCTCCTGGGAAAATAATAGGCCATTAAAAATGAACATTATTTATTCACCGGAAAGAACAAAAGAATCAATGTCGTCACTAAGTAAAATGTACTTTAAGAGTTTAAAAATGGCTTTTTAGAGTAATAAAACAATCCCAGATAGAATAGGAAAAGTAGGAAAAATCATTATGGCATTTAGAAGAAATAAAAAAAAATAATTTATAGCCTATTTGCAATTGATTACAACAGGACTTCTGACATTTCTGTGTACTGATGAGCTTGTTTTTGGAGCCATTGTTAAGCAGGGAATTGTTTTTGAGTATTTATGAAACATCTAAGAAATAATGTTTCACAGTTGTCATAAATTCTGAATTAACTTCTGGAAGACTTGTATTGGCATATAGCATTATCAGTCTGATTTGCTGACCCACAGGAATCAGAGACCATTGTAGAAACTTGTGAAAAGGCGTCATCTAAAAAAATTTAATATGTAGAAAGATTTAAAATATAGCCCCAGCCCCCAAGACTGCCCTAATAAACAAGAAGCTATGGACATTTCCTAACAATGTTTGTGTGTGCCTTGTAAATGTGGCATTATATATATAGTAACATGCTAATTATCAGACAAACAAGGTTGATCCACTATGAAAATTGAATTTAGTAATGCAGTAGGCCACATGTGTTGAAATGGTTATCAGTGAGATAAGAGATTTATTCTGTCTGTCCTCAGATATATAAGTGGGACATGGGGTGGCTGGAGACTCTAGGCAGGTCAACCTCTTCTATTTTTCTCAGCACCAATATAAATTCCAATTTATTTATATGTATATATAATATCCATACATATATATACCATACTAATAAAAAGTTTGGGAAACAACGAATGCAGCATTTAATGAGCAGGAATTATGTGGAAGACTTAAGGACTAAAAAGGGTTTAGAAACATGCAAGAAGGTATTTTATACTTTAAAAGGCATTTAAACCTAATGTAAGGGAGATATGTCATGAATAAAAACACAATCACAAACTCAGATTTGTAAAAATCTAACATCTCTTAATTCTATTTAAATGAACTTTACATGTATTCGAAGCCCCCGTTTCCACTCTGATGAAAACTACATTTTGCCAAATCAAGGTAATTTCCAGTTTAAAACTATGCCTTTTGGATAAATTCCATTAACTTCAAGGCTCCTCTCCTGCTCCTGTCTTGTGGGTTGAGCTAGGCTCTTGGTGCTTCCATTTCTTCATGACAATGGAGGGAGGAAGTGTGATATGGGGCTCCTATCTCCTGTGCTTACTGCTGGAATAAGTTGTCTGTTCTCACAGCATGGCCAAGGTTCTAGGACTGCTCTGGGAAGCTCATCCTATACTGCAGATTCCCTCATTCTTCTTGTCCTTACCTTTCAGGGATGCCATATCTCAATTCTCACCTAACCCCTGGACCTCACTTGGGCAGGGGAGATCTTTTTCAATTATTTCCACGTACCACAGGATTCAACGAGGCTGAAGGGACAGGAATCTCAAGAAATTTCTCTGTCTAGGCCTGTCCTGCTGTAAATTTCTTTGTTTTTTAATTAGAGAAGTTATGGGTTTACAAAACAATCATGCATAAAATACAGGTTTCCCATGTGCCACACCACCACTAACACCTTGCATTGGTGTGGAACATCTGTTACAACTGATGATAGCACATTTTAAAAACTAATTGTATTATTTTTAATAGTAGTTACCTTTGTCATATTTGATGAAAGATTATTAAAATGATAATATTAACTATAGCCCAAGGTTTATAGTAGGTGTATTTTTCCCACATACCACCCTGTTATTAATACCTTGTATTAGTGTTGTACATTTGTTAAAATTCATGAAAAAACATTCTTATTCTATGAACTATAGTCCATGGTATATAATAAAGTTAACTGTTTTATAAAGTCCTGTTTTTTTATTTTTAATTTTTATTGTAATAACATATAGGACCTAAAGTTTCCCCTTTTAACCACATCCACCTGTATAATTCAGTGCTTTTAGTTACACTCACAATAATGTGCTACCATCACCCTCATCCAATTGTGAACATTTACAATCAACCTAAATAGAAATTCTGTACAAATTAAGCATCAACTCTAGCCCTAATCTATGCCCTGGTAACCTATATTCTAGATTTCTAACTCTATGAGTTTGTTTTTCAAAATTAGTTTATATCAGTGAGATCATACAATATTTGTCCCTTTATATCTGGCTTACTACACTCAGCATGATGTCCTCAAGGTTTATCCATGTTGTTTTATACATCAGGACTTCATTCTTTTTCTAAGGCGAAAATATTTCATCATCTATATACCACATTTTGTTAACCCAGGCACTTGGATTACTTACATCTTTTGCCAATTGTGAATAATGCCTCTATGAATATTGGTGTGCAAATATCTGATTTCCTGCTTTCAATTAATCTGGATGTATATCTAGTAGCAGGATGACTAGGTCATATAGTAATTCTATACTTAGCTTTCTGAGAAACTGCCAAATTTTCTTCCACTGTGGCTGCACCATTTTCCATTCCCATCAACAATGAATAAGTATTCCTATTTCTCCACATCCTGTTCAACACTTGTGATTTTCTGTTTATTTATTTATTTATTTATTTATTTTTTAATAGTAGCCATTCTAGTGGGTATGAAATGATATCTCATTGTGGCTTTGATTTGCATTTCCCTACTAGCTAGTGATGTTGTGCATTTTCTCGTGTACTTTTTAAAAAGCCACCTGTATATCCTCTTTGGAAAAATGTCTATTCAAGTCTTTTGTCCATTATTAAATTGGGTTGTCTGCCTTTTTATTGTTGAGTTGTGTGATTTCTTTATGTATTCTATTAAACCCTTGTAGGATATGCAGTTTCCAAATGTTTTCTCCCATTGAGAGGATTGTCTATTCACTCTTGTAACAAAATCCCATGAGAAACATAAGTTTTCAATTTTGATGAGGTCCCAAGTATCTATTTTTTTTTTTCTTTTGCTTCTTTTGCTTTGGGTGTAAAAGTCTAAGAAACCATTACCTAGTACAAGATCCTAAAGATGCTTCCTTACCTTATTTTCTAGGAGGCTTATAGTCCTGGTTTTTATATTTAGGTCTTTTATCCATTTTAAGTGTATTTTTGTATATCGTGTGGGATAGGGATCCTATTCTTTTGCATATGGATATCCAATTCTCCCAGGACCATTTGCTGAAAAAACTATTCTTTCCCAATTGAGTGGACTTGGCAGTCTTGTCAAAAATCTATTAGCCATAGATGTGAAGGTCTATTTAAGAACTATCAATTGAATTCCATTCGTCAATATATCTATCTTTATGCCAGTATCATGCTGCTTTTATCACTGTAGCTTTGTAATTAGTTTTAAGTAAGGAAGTGTGAGTCCTCCAACTCTGTTCTTCTTCAAGATGCTCTTGGCTATTCTGGGCCCTTTACCCTTCCAAATAAATTTGATAATTGACTTTTCTATTTCTGCAAGAGGCCATCTAGTCTGGGGCTTTTTTGTGGGAGGTTTAAGATGAATAATTCAATCTCTTTACTTGTAATTGTTCTGTTGAGGTCTTTTATTTCTTCTAAAGTCAGTGTAGGCTGTTTGTGTGTTTCTAGGAGTTTGCCAATTTCATCTAGGTTGTCTAACATGCTGGCATACAGTTGTTTATAGAATCCTATTATGATCCTTTATATTTGTGTAGTGTCAGTAGTAGTATCCCCCTTCACATTTCTGCTTTATATGTGTCTTCTCTCTTTTTCTTTATCAGTCTCTCTAAGGGTTTTTCAATTTTACTGAGATTTTCAAAGAACCAACTTTTGGTTTTGTTAATTATCTCTATTGTTTTTTAAATAAAATTTTATTGAAGCATATCATACATACGTGCACATGTTATGCACATACATAAACATAAATGTTTATATACATACATGAACAATAAGTGTATAGTAAAAGTTGTGAATTTACAAAACAAACATGCATATCATCATACAGGACTCCCATACATCACCCCACTACCACACCTTGCATTGTTGTAAAATATTTGTTACAAACTATGAAAGGGCATCATTAAAATATTACTACTAACTATACCCCATATCGTACATTTTGTGTAAATCCACCCATTTATTAACCCCCTATATTAGTATTATATGTTTGTTATAGTTCGTGAGAGAACATTCTCATATTAGGTCTGATAACTACAGTCCATTTTCCACCACATTGTTCATTGTGTTATACAGTCTTGTGTTTTATACAGTCCATTCAAAGTGTACACTCAGTAGCTCTGGTTTTCATCACAGAATTGTGCTGTCATCACCTCAGTCAATTTTAGAACTTTTCATTACACCAAAAGGAAATATCCCATACCTGCTTAGACCCCCTATTGTCCCTTAGGATTGAAGATATCTTCTTTGCCATGGCTGCAAAAATATTACAACATTATGTTAACTACTGTCCATAAGTTACATTAGTTGTAATTTTCCCATGTATCAACATAGTTTTAGCACTTTGCAAAAGAAGAACATTCTTACATTTATACTATTAGCTACAGTCTTCATCCATCACTGAAATCACTGTTATACATTCCCTAGATTATTCTCTAGCTTCCTTTCAATTGACATATACTTCCACAGACTACCTCATTTCAGCCACAACCTCACTTACAAATCAGCAGTGTTAGTTATACTTACTACAATTGCTACCATCAACTCTATTCATGGACTACGTCCTTACAATAAGCCTTATTAAAAATTCTACATACGTTAAGCATCAACTCCCATTCTTACTCCACGTTCTATCTGCTAGTAACCTATATACTCCAGAGCTTTCCTCTGTGAGTTTACACATCATATTTAGTTCATTAAACATTTCTTTTTCAAAAATATGTTTTTATTACAGAAGTTGTGAACTTACAAAACAATCATGCCCATGTGTAGAATTTCCATACAACAACACAATATACTGTTGTGGAACATTTGTTGCAGATTATGAGATAATATCATCAGATAATTACCACTAACTAAGGACCACAGTGTACATTGGGCATATTTTGCCATATCCCCTATTATTAACACAGTACATCTTTGGCATTGATACAAGAATATTATAGTATTGCTGTTAACTGTAGTCCATAGGTTACATTAAGTGTATTTTTCCCATGTTTCTCCACATTCCTACCACAATGCAATAGTGATGTACATCCCTTCTAGTTCATGGAAGGACATTCTTGCATTTGTACTATTAACCACAGTTCTCATCCACCTCTGGTTCACTGTTTTATTCAGTCCCTGGATTATTCTCTAGCTTTCTTTCAATTGACATTTACATCCTTAGACTACCCTTTTCAGCCACAATCCCATTTATAAAATAGCTGCTACTTACTACAATGTGTTACCATCAACTCTATCCATTTCCACACCTTTACAGTCAAGTTAATTAAAAGTTCTATATACATTAAGCATTAATATTCCTTCACAGCCTTCCTCTTATCTCTTAATAACCTATACTTCAGTTTTTAACTCCATGCATTTATTCTTCATATTTAGTTCATAGTAGTGAGACCATGCAATATTTGTCCTTTTGTGTCTGGCTTTTTTCACTAAGCGTAATGTCTTCAAGATTCATCTATGTTATTGTATGTATTCTAATTTCATTTCTTCTTGCTGTAGAATCGTATTCCATCATATGTATATATCACATTTTGTTGATGGATACTTGGGTTGGTTACATCTTTTGGCAATTTTAAATAATGCTGCTATGAACACTGGTGTGCAGATGTCTGTTTGCATCACAGTTTTCAATTCTTCTGGATGTATTCCTAGTAGAGGAATTGCTGGATCATATGGTAGTTTTATATTTAGCTTCCTGAGGAACTGCCAAACTGTCCTCCACAGAGGCTGCACCATTTTACCATCCTACCAACAGTGAAGGAGTGTTCCTATTTCTTCATATCCATTTCTTTCTTTCTTTCTTTCTTTCTTTCTTTCTTTCTTTCTTTCTTT
>JAKSZT010054416.1:7745517-7841246 GCA_026826555.1 Tolypeutes matacus | reverse complement strand
TCTTTCTTTCTTTCTTTCTTTCTTTCTTTCTTTCTTTCTTTCTTTCTAATAATGGCCATTCTATGCATTGTGAGATATCTCATCATCATTTTGATTTGCATTTTCCTAAAAGCTAGTGATATTGAATATTTTTTCATGTGCTTTTTGGCCATTTGTATTTCCTCTTTGGAGAGATGTCTATTGAAGTTTTTTGTATCTTTTTAAATTGGATTGCTTGCTCTTGTATTGTTGAGTTGTATGATCTCTTTATATAGAATGGAAATCAAACCCTTATTGGATATGTAGCATCTAAATATTTTCTCCCAGTGAGTGGGCTGCCTTTTCACCTTGTTGACAAAGTCCTTTAAATTGCAAAAGTGTTTAAGTTTGAGGTGGTCCCATTTATCTATCTTTTCTTTCATTGCTTGTGCTTTCAGTGTAAGGTTTAAGAATGTACCACTTACCACCAGGTCTTGAAGATGTTTTACTACATTTTCATCTAGGAGCTTTAGGGCTTTTACTTTTATGTTTAGGTCTTTGATCCATTTTGTGTTAATTTTTGTGTAAGGTGTGAGATAGGGGTCCTCTTTCTTTCTTTTGGCTATGGATAGCCAGTTCTCCCAGCACCATTTGTTGAATAGACTGTTCTGCCCCTTTGACAAGGGTTTGATAGCCTTGTCAAAAATCACTTTACCATAGACATGAGGGTCTGTTTCTGGCAGTTCAGTTCTGTTGGTCTATGTATCTATCTTTATGCCAGTACCATGCTGTTTTTACCATTGTAGCTGGGTAATATGATTTAATGTCCAAAAGTGAGAGTCCTCCAACTTCACTTGTCTTTTTAAAGATGTTTCTGGCTATTTGGGGCCCCTTACCCTTCTAAATCAATTTGATAATTATGTCTTCCATTTGTTTGTAAACTGGTCTGTTCCTCTGCATGTAATCCCCTTTGATCACATTACATTTGCCTGAGACGTCTTTGATTAAATTATGTTAAGATTAGGGCTTTGATTTGACCATGCCAGTAGGGTTTAATTCAGTTTAAGTCTCCACCTCCTTCCTGAGCTATATAAAAGGACACTTGCTCAAGAAGACACACAGAAAAAGATACAGAAGAAGTAGAAGAGAAAGAACTTTGTCAGTTTTGATCCTGGAGCACCAGGGAGAGATGAGACATTCACATAATAGTTTATAGCTGACCTTGTGAAGAAACCAGAGCAGCTAAGAAGCCCTGAGAGACAAGCCCCATGCCAGCCTACAGCTGAGATTGGAAGATGCTGGGCCCATGAAGCCTTAAGAGAAAAAAGGAAGGAGAGACCAGGAGAGATGGGCTGCCATCTTGCTTCAACAGGTGGCAACTCACTTTGGTGAGAAATCAACCCTGAGTTGGACTCTTTAGGGCCTTGTAACTGTAAGGTTTTACCCCAAATAAATACCCTTTATAAAAGCCAACAGATTTCTGGTACTTTGCATCAGCAGCTCTCTTAGCTAACTAATACATGTAGAATTGACATCTTAATGATATTTAGTCTTTCAATCCATGAGCATGGAATGTTCTTCCAATTATTTAGGTTTTTAAAAATTTCTTTTAGCAATGCATTGTAGTTTTAAACCTTTGATTAAGTTTATTCTTAAATATTTGATTTTTTAGTTGCTATTGTAAATAGGGGAATTTTTTCCCCTGACTTCCTCCTCAGATTGCACATTACTAGTGTGTAGAAATGCCAATGATTTTTTTCGTATTCATATTGTATCCTGACATTCTGTTGAAATAGTTTATTAGCTCTAGCAGCTTTGCTGTAGATTTTTTGGGACTTCCTAGGTATAGGATCATATCCTCTGTGAATAGAGAAAGTTTTACTTCCTCCTTTCTGATTTGGATGCCTTTTATTTCTTTTTCTTACCTGATTGCTCTAGCTAGAACCTCTAGCACTATACTGAACAACAGTGGTGACAGTGAGCATCCTTGTATTCCTGATCTCAACAGGAAAGCTGTCAGTCTTTCACCATTGAGTACAATGTTAGTTATGGGTTTTTCCTATATAGCCTTTATTATGTTGAGAAAGTTTTCTTCAATTTCTATCTTTTGTAGTATTTTTATCAAGAAAGGATGCTGGATTTTGTCAAATGCCTTTCCTGCATCAATCGATAGGATCATGTGATTTTTCTTCTTTGATTTATTAATATGGTGTATTACACTGATTGATTTTCTTGTGTTGAACCACCCTTGCATGCCTGGTGTAAAACTGACTTGATCGTGATGAATAATTCTTTTAATGTGTTGTTGGATTCTATTAGCAAGTATTTTGTTGAGGATTTTTGCATCCATATTCATTAGGGAAATGGGTCTGTAATTTTCTTTTTCAAAATATCATTATCTGGCTTTTGGGTAATTTTACCCAAAAGTTACCTATTTTGGGTAATTAAGGTAAGTTTGGCTTCATAGAATGAGTTTGGTAGTGTTCCTTCTTGTTCAATTTTTTGAAAGAGCTTGAGAAAGATTTTCCCTTCTCTTCTCCTTCTAAGACACCCATGACATATATGTCTGCATGTCTCTTGCTGTCATTTAGTTTGCTGAGATCCTGTCCAATTTTTTTCCCATTCTTTTCTCCATCTGCTCTTTTTTATGTTTGCTTTTGGAGGCCATGTCTTCAAGCTCACCAATCCTTTCTTCTGCCTTCTCAAATCTGCTGTTATATGCCTTCAGTGTATTTCTAATTTCATTTATTGGGCTTTTCATTTTCATAAGATCTGCTATTTTTCTATGTATGTCTTCAAAATCTTTTTTGTGCTCACCCAGTGTCTTCTTAATATCCTGAATCTCTTTAGCCATCTCATTGAATTTATTAAGGAAATTTGTTTGAACATCTATGAATAGTTGCCTCAATTCTTTTATGTCATCTTGAGGCTTATCTTGTTCCTTTGACTGGGCCATACCTTCCTATTTCTTGGTATGGATTATAATTTTTTGTTGGTGCCTTAGCATTTGGATTACTAGATGTATTTATTCTGGGCACAGTTTCTCTCTTTAGTTTAGGACTTTCTTGCCCTTTCTTCCTTGCTGGTTGTATGGTAGAAGCTAATGATGTAGTTGGTGTTGTAAGCTGTGGAGGCTGAAGCTGCCTGCATTGCCCCAGGAACTGATGAAGCTTCTTTCACTTTTCTCCTCTGGCAGGAGTGGGGACAGAGCTGCAGTCATGTGTAATAATCCAAGTCATGCAGGCCAAGACCTGTAGTTGCTCTAAGAGACTGATGGAGTTTAATGCCACCTCCTCCCCTGCCTGAGGTGGGTATGCAGCTGATGGGGGTGGCCAGCAATTTATGCCGTGCAGGCCCAAAATGACTGTGGTTACCCAGGTAGACTAGACATAGCACTGGCCCCCCTCCTTCCTTGCCAGTGGTGGGGATGGACCTTTCAGAGTGCCCCAAAATCTAATCATGTGGCTCGAATGTGCCTGTAGTTGCCCTGAGAGGCTAAGGAAGTACTGTCCCTTCTGCCCTTCAAGGTATTGGGATGGAACCACAGGCACCCAACACTTGAGCCAGTTAGGCCTAAAGTGCCTGCCATTTCCTGGAGAGGCTGAGGAAACAGCAGTCCACTCTTATCTTAATGAGGGGTGGGGATGGATAACCAGGCACCCAACAGTTCAGTCTCTGTAGGCTAAGAGTACCTGCCATTGCCCAGAAAGGCTGAGGAAACACAGCTCCCCTCCTATCCTACTTGGGGGCAAGGATGGATCTACAGGTGTCTGACTATTCATGTGTGTGTGGGCCAAAAGCACCTGCAGTTGCCCTGAGGCTGAGAAACACCAGCCCCTCCTATCCTATGGGGATGGAGGGGTGGAGATGGAATCAAAGGCTCTCAACAAACCAGTTTGTGTGGGCCAAAAGTGCTTGCATTGTCCAGAAAGGCTGAGGAAACACACCTCCTCTCCAATCCTATTTGGGTGCAGGGATGGAGCCTCAGGTGTCCAACTATTATGTCTGTGCTGGCAGAAAGTGCCTGTGGTTAAACATAGAGATTGGTGCAGGACCCCCCAGCTTCTTCCCTGTTGGAGGTGGACTGAAGCACAGGGAAGGGCTGCAATGTGATCTGGGTGGAAAGAAGCCTGTCAGCCCTGCTTCCCCTCATGTCGGGGCAGATTTTAAAATGGTGATTACCAGCCTCTTTCCAATGTGGACACGTTCAAACTTTAGCTGTTCTTAACCAGCCAAATCTACTAATCAGTAGCTGAAGTCAGTGCCTGACTGTCTCTTCTTCCCGCATTTTTGGGAAATGGAGCTTCCAACTCCAGCCACAGAATAGCTCCCAAGGTGGCTTGCACTGTCAGTGGAGGATGGGCACCAGCCTCTGTGTCATGGAGTGCTCTACTCATGCACCTTCACAGTTGATGGGCAGTTTTCTCCTTCCATTCTTTTAAGGATATTGCAGGATGTTCTTCTTGTCTCCTGGGCCCCAAAGACAGGTGCTTTAGATAGCTCTGGGTGATTACTAACTGCCCTGTAAGACAAGTTGACTCTTGGCACTCCTTAATCAGCAGCCATTTTGCCCCCTTCAGACCTATCTCTATTGTCTTTTATTATCAATTTCATTTATTTCTGCTCTAATATTTATTTCTTTCCTTCTGCATGCTTTGGGATTAGTTTGTTATTCTTTTTCTCTAGGTATGCAGTTCAGCCTTTGATTTTAACTCTTTCTTTTTTTAAATGTAATTGTTTAGGGTTATAAATTTCCCCCTCAGAACTGCCTTGGCTGCATCCCATCAGGTTTGATATATTGTGTTGTTATTTTCATTTGTCTCAAGATATTAAATTATTTCCCTTGCCATTTTTTTTGACTCTCTTATTGTTTAAGAGTGCTTTCTGTAACTTCTATAAATTTGTGGATTTTCCAATTCTCCACCTGTTAGTAAATTATAGCTTCATTTCATTATAGTCTGAGAGGGATCTTTGTATAATTTCAATCTTTTTAAAATTTATTAAGTCTTGTTTTGTGAATCAACATGTGGTCTATCCTGGAGAATGAGCCATGTGCACTTGAATGTATATCCTGCTGTTTTGGGGTGCAATGTCTGCATATGTCTGTTAAATCAAGCTCATTTGTCTTATTATTCAAGTTCTCTATTTCCTTATTGACATTCTATGTAGATATTCTATCTATTGATGATGGTGGTATATTGAACTTTCCAACTACTATTATAGAGATGTCTATTTCTCACTTCATTTTTGCCAGTGTTTGCCTCATGTATTTTTTTTTGGCACCATGGTTACATGGATAAATATTTATGATAATTATTTCTTCTTGAAGGATTGCCTTTTTCATTAATTTATAGTGTCCTTCTTTGTCTCTTATGATAACTTTTGACTTAAAGTCTATTTTATCTGATATTAGTATAAGTACTCCACCTATTTGGTTACTATTTGCATGGAATATCTTTTCCCAACCTTTCACTTTCAACTTATTTGTGTATTTGGGTCTAAGGTGAGTCTCTATTCAACAACATATAATTGGATCATGTTTTTTGATCCATTTTTCCAATTTATGTCTTTTGATTGGGAGTTGAATACATTAACTTTCAGTCTTATTACTGTAAAGGCAGTATTTATTTCAGCCATTTTATCCTTTGTTTGTCACATAAACTTGTCTCTCTTTTCCTTTAGTGCACATCCCTTACTGTATAGTTGATGCTTTGTGATATATATGACTAATACCTTCCTCATTTCTGTATCTGTATATTTTTAAATACATTCTTTATGGTTTTTCTTGGGTTTGTATTGTACAAGCTACATCTATAAGCTACTAATTTGGAAAGATACCCACTTAGCTTCAATAACATATCTATTTTCTAAGTCTTCATTTCTTCACACTGCTCCAAGCTACTCTCTACTGACTTTTCCTTTCAACCTGCAGAACTTTCTTTAGTAATTCTTGTAAGGCAGGAATTTTGTTGACAGATTCTCTCACTCTCTGTTTATCTGTGAATATTTTAAACTCTCCCTCATTTTTGGATAAAGTGTTTTTGACTGGCAGTTTTTCTCTTTCAGTACCTTAAATATATCATGCCACTGCCTTCTTACCTCCATGGTTTCTGATGAGAAATCAGCACTTATTCTTATTGAGGATCCCTTGTATGTGACAAATTGCTTTTCTCTTGCTGTTTTCAGAATTCTGTCTTTGTCATTTGACATTCTGATTTGTATCTGTCTCAGATTAGGACTATTAAGGTTTATTCTGTTTGAAATATGTTTTGCTTCTTGGACATATATATTTATGTCTTTCATAAGAGTTTAGATATTGAAGGCCATTATTTTCTCACATATTCCTTTTACCAACTTTCCCTTCTCTTCTCTTCTATGATGAATATATTTATGTGTTTCATGCTGTCACTCAAATCACTGAGCCACTGCTCATTTTTTCTATGCTTTTCTTTATCTGTTCTTCTGACTATATGATTTTGATTGCCCTGTATTCTTGTTTGCTGATTCTTCTGTCTGTTCAAATCTGTTGTGTGCCTCCAGTGTCTTTTTATTTTTATTTATTTATTTTTATTTTTACTGTGGGTAAAAATCAAAATTCTCACAATACATACAAACATTTGCAAAATGATATATAAATATATATGCATATATGTGTATTTGCTTACAAAAATGTTATTTATATATATATACACACATATATTTTAAGAGGTGCTTAGATTACCCAAAATATTACACGGAACCCACTGGGATTCCTATGTTGCCCACTCCCACACCTCCCACCACATTCCCCACAAACATCTCCCACAGTGTGGCCCACCACCCTCAATGAACTTACACATCCTGGAGCCTTGCCACCAACCATAGACCACAGTTCACACTGTAGACCACACTCTCTCCCACTCAGTTCTGAGTGGTGTGTGCTGATTTAAAATGGCCTACATCTGTTGCCACAACACTACTCAGGACAACCTCCAACTCCCAAAGAAGCCCCTGTATTTCAACTGCTCATCCCCTCCCTACCCCAAAAGTGTCTAGTGGCCACTGGCTCCACCTCATTGTTATAATTTCTTGCATTGCTAGAATCATCGTATGTGAACAAGAGAATACCATTAAGTCCACTCTAGTCCATAGTTCTTCCCCCAATCCTGAGGGGACTGGAATGGTGATGTCCACTCCAACTCCAGGTGAGAGAGGGCTTCTATCCCTTGGATATGGTGGGTGGGATCCAGTGTCTTTTTAATCTCTATTTTTGTGTCTTTCTTCCCCATAATTTCTTTTTATACTTTCAAATTTTTCTTTTGGTAACACATTGTCTTCTTACTATCCTTTAGCACAATGTCTATTTTTCTTTCATCTCCTTGAACTGATTATGGAGATTTGTTTGAACTTCTTTGATTAGTTGTTCTAAATTCTCTGTCTCCTCTGAAGTTTTAATTTGTTCACTTGACTAAACCATACCTTCCTGTTTCTTAGAATGGCTTATAATTTTTTTTGCCAATATCTATGCATCTGATAATTTTGATTACCTCTGAAAGTCAGTTTCTCCCTCTTGTCTATGGTTTTATTGATGACTGGCTTTGCATTAAGGCTATTCTTTGATGCTTGATCCAACTTATTCTAGACTTTTAGAGTAACCCATGTTTAAATGATCATATTTTCTCAGCTTTTCTTCATGTGATTCTTGTCCTGGATATGCAGTGAAATTTTTAAGATTGAGCTTGTTGTGTAATTGTTTTACCTCCAGGAGACAGCTTACTTTCCTCTGTTCCATTTCAGTGATCTTGATCTGTTTTGTTTGTTTTTGTGCAGAATTTTTCCTCCAGCTCCTATGATTGCTTTAAATTCTCTCCCTCACTCAGGCCCCATTTTCTTTACTCTTCAGTTGTGGTACCCTCTTGTCTTATAACAGTTAACTCTGCCCACCTTTTTTTTTTTTTTTCTCTGTGAGGCTTTTCTGCCTCCATTTATTTTCCCATTAGCTTATCCTGCTCAGGGAGCCAGAAGGGATCAATCTAGAAAGGTGACTCGCACTAGAAAGTACGTTTTGCATTTAGGGAGTCCTGCTGACTGAAAATGGATTGAATGAGTGTACCACATGGCTGCTTCCACTCTACTGTGTTTTTTCTTTATTTTTCTGCCTACTGGTGGCAGCACTCCTCAATAGCTTGTGTTCTTCCATGGGTCTTTGTGGACTTGGTTCCCAATGCCTGGATATGTATGGGGTTCTAATTTACTGCCATGAGTTTCCCTATAGTCTATGTTCTTGGTGAGAGGGAACCAGGCCACTGCCTCTGGAGAACTCCCAAGCTTTGCATGGGACCAAGTGAGTAGAAGGAGAAAAGAACCGGCTGCTCTGGGAGGGAAGTTTCCTACCTGATATTTTTCTCTTTCTTCGATTGAGGATTTGTGGAGGTCTTCTCTAATCTCTTCCATCCTCCAAAGTTCTAAGAAAGGGGAATTTGTCCTTATGTTCACTGAATCTCTGGTGTGATTTTTTCCCCAGGGGATGTCTTAAGTTACCATGTTGATGATATCACTGCTGTCTTGCTGTAATTTATACCCAAGCCTGTGGCTCCACCTTGGCTAGCATCATCCACTAGGCTGCCTCTTTCTCGAGCTTCAGTCAAGATATGGAGCTTTTTCTGCCTTCATATTCTCAAGTGGTTTCTATAGACACCACTTCTCTGGTTTTCAAGTCTTTAGTGAGTGAAGAAAGGAACCGGATTCCACAGTTGCATGTAAAGTTCCCCTGCCCCACTCCTCTCCAAGCTATCTCCCCCAACCCACACATGCATGCACAAAGGTTGTGGTCAACTTTATTTACATAAGCATATGTTCCCCACACTGTGACTTATGCTGTAAATTGACATTTGCACATTTTCTTGACAGGAACCCTCTGTGAGAAATATGTTTTCACATCAAACCCATAAATCAGATGAATATTTAACTTACTGTGACAGTTTGAAGTTCTTTTATGAATCCCAAAAATAAAAATAATATGTTTTTGAGCTAATCTATTCCTGTACATGTGAAGACCTTTTGATTGGACTACATCAGTGAGACATGAGCCAGCTTGGGTCTCTGGCCTCTGCTGGGTCTGATATAAATGGAAAAACAGAGGAAGAGGAAGATACCATATTGATTCTTTCATGTGAAAGAGAAGACTGCAGGAAAACAGAAGCCCTGAGAAACTGAGAGAAGTCCCAGAGTCTGGAACCAGCAGAGCACAGAGGCATGGAAAGAGGCCCCTGAGAAGCTCAGCCCATGGAACAGCTCAAGAGGAGATGAACCATATGCCTGAATGCTAACAACTGAATTGAGGAAGAAAGTACAACAGTGGAGACTGATGGAGGAGGCCCGGTAAGAGAAAAACCCTTTGCCTGGTTGCCCACAGCTGAGCTCCAGGAGACAGTAGATTCTGGAGGGGAAGGCAGACTCCTAGGTAGAGATCAGTGGCCTTCTTGCTTCATCACATGGCCAGACCTTGAGAAGGCATCTCTGCTGATGACTTGATTTGGACATTTCATGGCCTTGGAACTGTAAGCTTTTATCCTAAATTAAATCCCCATTATAAAAGGAAACCCATCTCTGGTACATTGCATTGGCAACCCTTTGGCAAACTAAAACACTTACCATTACTAATTGCAATGCATTCTATTCTATTTCATCAGGAAAAATAATTTGGCTCAGATTCAATAAGTTGGCCTCCTTGTAAACCTTAGCCAGCAGTTTGAAAATCAATATTGTAAACTTTTGCTCTGTGTCCTTCATGTCTTCTGAAAAATAAAACTAAGTTTTTAGAATTCAAGGAGACATCTTCCCTTTTCAGATGACTGTGTCTTACAAATGAAAAGAACTTTGGCTTTCAGAATTATTTATTTTCGTCTATATTCTACTATCCACCTTTGACAATGAATATCGCTGAATTCATGGGTGGAGAACAGTAAGAAAAATGAGGAGAAGTATCTACAGATTTTATCCTACTACATATAAATCAGGACTGAAAACCACAGAATTTTAAAATGCCACAGAAATATAGAGATTAATTTTCCTAGTTGAAAATTCACAAAGGATACCAATTTTCACATGGGTTATCTGATTTGTCCTTGGCATGGAGTTTGTTATAGCTAAAACTTGAACCCTTGGCTATCACATTACCACTCTTTCCATTTAATGCTTCTTAAAATTAGAAAATTGGTCAAGTGAAAATACATATCAAGTGCTAACACAGGATGGTAGTTGATTCATACAATGCACTTAATACTTGTTAGCTCTTTTTCTTTCCTAACCTTAACTGATCTGAGGCTGAAGTATTTAAAATCTGAAAGGCAGCTCCAAATTTACTGTATTCCTCCCTTTCTCTTTTTCTCTTTCCCTTCCTTCTTTCCTTCCTACTTGAGGTGTTGAGGATAGAGTGGAGAATATTGCTTATACTATTTGGGGGCACTATTAAGCCTTGGTCTTAGGCAATCTAATAACTCATGTACAATAAGACAAACTTTGGGGATTAAGTAGCTTGTCACTTTACTCTTTGGTTGATTTACTCAGTAATATAAACATCCTCCATTTCAACTTTTCTTAGAGCAAATATATACCATATACCAAGATAGAGCTATCTGGACAGTTCTGATGATCTACATCAGGGATCAGCAAAAAGAGGTTCATTTGAAAAAAATATATCTAAGAAAAAGCTCTTGAACAACTCTTTTCAAAAATGACTTATCAATATATGTCAGGGATCTTCAAAATACATACAGTGCTTATCTCAGAGTTATGTCTAATAACAAAATACTATATTGAATACAAGTTAAATATCAGCTGAAGTGAGATGATTAAATAGACTACAGTGCTTGTGCACAAATATTTACAATCTCTATCTATGATTATGGGGATTGTATTTCAAAAGGTTTCATAAAGGAGTTATAAATTTGCATCCTTAATATGAAATTAATTATGTAAAAACCATACATATAAAAATTAGAAAGACTAGATCAAGTTATAATAGTTATTATCTTGGGAGATAAAGTTAACAGTGATTGTCCTTTTACTTCTTCCTTTTTGCATCTTAATATTTTTCTTCAATTATCATGTATTATACATATCTAGAAAAAATAAAGTAAATAATTTAAAAGAAACATTTTAAAATTATGTAATATTGGTTTAAAATGTTGAAAGCAGGAGAAAGAAAAGCTCAATCTTAAGTTTTAAGCTTTTAAGTTTTTAAAACTATGTTTGATTACACTATTCACAGGAACTTCATGAGTTGGGGCATTAGTGTAGTTCTTCAGACGGAGTAAGTTTTCTATGATGTGATATCAGTGAATTACAGTCACTTGTAGTAATGTGCAATACAAGAAAAGATGGTGAATAGAAAGAAGAACATCAATCTTCAAACAATAGGTAGAGTTATTACTCAGCATTTTGAATGGGATCGGGCATTTATTTCCTGCTGCTAGTTATAATTTAGAACTGTTATTATTTGATCCAGAATAGAGGAATAAGCTGAAAAGAAAAGAAGAAATGAATAGCTCCTCCACCTCCTCTCTGAAGAAGTTAGCTGCAATCAATCCTGCTAGAATGCTCTGCAGCTCCAAATGGGTCTGCTTTCTTGAATTCACTGCCTTCACCCACAGTCCACACTGCAGTAGCTGAAGCAATCTTTTCAAGATATTGATTTCCTATGGAATTGTCATTTGAAATGATGGATCTACAGTTGGGTTGGTACCTGGAGGAAAGATGGTTGTGTTTGTGTTGCAGGCATGAATCTTGATAGGCTTTGTCCTCCACACAAAGGACAAAAAGAAAGGAAAGAAACTGAGTTGGGACAAGGATTAAGGAAAAAACTTTAATCATCTTCCAGTTTTATAGGCCGATTTCTAATACTTAAGACAAGGTTATTTATCAGCCCATCATTTCACAGCAATTGAATTTTTCAATTGTTCCTAAAGCTGAAGTATTCAGAGTAATGGCTATATACTTTTCAACAGAAATGTAGAAAACTTTATTTTGCTGGCTAGAGTATTCATTGGTTGTCATTTTCTATTTCCTAGAGGAGCTCTGAGGGCTTATCTTCAGGTCACAGTGATAATATCTTTTCTCCATATGTCAGATTTCCTGGAGCTCTGCAGGACTCCGTGAAATAAGTGTATGAGTCTTAGGTTTTCTTTCCATTCTAAGATATTGGACCTTACTTTCTTCTTCCCAGCCTATCTTCTGTTACCTTCTTTTATGTAATATAAATTTCATGTAAAATGGATCATGTAGTATGGATCTTGTTTTCCTAATATATGTTAATTATTTTTCTGCTATACCCTGAGGCAGGTTTTTTTCCTTCTGTCATTTGTTTTTCCTTTATTCTCTATTTTTTTCCTCTAGAAATGGGCCCAACCTCATTTGTTTGAGTTCTTTAATCATGTAGTTTATTTGACATGAACCTTTTTTCTATTTTTCTATATAGGTACAAAGTTATTAATATATCATTTTGTCTTTCTAGTGTTTAGAGAAGAGCAAAAGTATGTGCACAAGGCAGTGAACATTTGTGTATTGAACTGTATGGTATACAAAAACATTAAGTTCATGTAGGCATTGCTCTATAACTATCATCAGTGAATAAGATATCCTTCATAACTAAATTTTATAAGACCAGATACTTTATTATCAGACCATTTTTACTTTAAACTATTTTCAACAAAAAGTTTTCTCTAAAAAAATCACATATTTGTCCGCCATTCTCAAGTGTAATAAAACAAATAAAACCACTTGTAGATGATGGAGCATCATCTCCATAAAGGTTGGTGTAGTGTATTGACTTATTTACCCCAATTAAGAATTTTCTTAATCTTAATCCATATTCCTGTGGGTGTAAACTCATTGTAAATAGGATTTCTTGAATATGTCATTTTAAGCTAAGGTTTGAGCCAACTAAATGAGGCTGGCTCTTAATCTGGATTACTTGAGTCTTTTATAGGCAGAAGAAATTCAAACAGTGAGAGAGAAAGTCATAGGGAGGTGCAGGAAGCTGGAAGTCAGCAGGAACCCAGAAAAGAAAGAAAGGACATCACTATGTGCTTGGAAAGCTAAGGAACTCAAGGATTGCTGGCCACCAGATGCTACTGACTCTGGGAAGAAGTAAGCCTTCTTAGCATTCTAAACCATGAACCGATTAATTCTTGTTGTTTACATCGACCCATTGTGTGATATTTGTGAAAGCAGCTCAGGATGAACATGATACTGTATAACAGGTATTCTTGGGAACTTTGGGGTCATTGTATCCTCAAACTAAATGGCCACTGTGATCCTTCATTCTTGAATTGCTATTTATATTTTTGTTTTGTTCTTTATAATCAGCTGACTTGTCTGTATTTACTTAATGTGTGCTTTCCCCTTGTCTGCTTTTTATTTTCTGCTTTTAATCAGTCAAGGAATAGAAAAATCATATCTAAACTTAGAAGAAAATTCTTTCCAACATAGGTAAGTAGTCAATGGGTGATATTAAAAACTTTTTAAAATGTAAAAGTATGAGCTTTAGTACGTGAGCTTTGACCTTTATTTTTGCTTCCTTGACATTTTAAATAAAATATTTTCTGATTCTCCTTAGGGTTTCAAGATTAAAAAGTGTTGACTATTTCTAAGTAGTGCCCATAATTAATAGATAGATTTAAATATTCAACAGAATGATTAAGCCAATCAATAGTTTCTAGTTCTCATGACTTGTGACCTTTGTTAAGGCAATGTGGTACTTGAAGAATGGGGGAAAAAACAACAACTTTGGGAAGAGATAAACAAAGCCTTAAATTCCTGGTTCATAATTTGCCAAACATTTGACCTGAGGCAAGTTATTCAATTTCTGAGCCTCAACTTTAAAAATGAATTGAGGATACATGAGAGATCCAAAAGCATATTAGCAGCTCAAAAGAAGCTCATAGGACCCAGAAAAATCAAGACAGAAAAGCTTCTGGCTCCAAGTATTAGGGTCACCTTAGGTATTGGCCTATTCCTTTCTATTCTACTCTGTGTGTGTGTGTGTGTGTTGGTGGGTGAAACCTTTCTGTAAGTCTACAGAAAGACAGTAAAAGAGAAAGACAACTTCCTCCCAGGGAAGAATTGACCAAATTTTAAAAGGGTGGCTTAAAATTTGTGGGGGGAGCTGTTTTAATTTCCTAGGCTGCTTAATGCAGATGGCATGAAATGGATTTGGCTTAACAATGGAAATTTACTTGCTTACAGTTAGAGTCCAGGAAAATGTCCAAATCAAGGCATCATCAAGGCAATGCTTTCTTCCTGAATACCAGCTGCTGGTGATCCTTGGCTCCTCTGCCACATGGCAACATATGTGGTAGCATCTGCTGTTCTCTGCCTTCTCTTCTGGATTTCCTGTTTCATTGATTTAACCTCCTTGTTTCCTTGGATTTCTTTGTCTAAATTTCATTCTCTTGTAAAGGACTCCAGTAAGAGGATTAAGACCCACCCTAGGACATATCTTAACCGAAGTAACCTCATCAAAAGGTGTTACAATAGATTTACACCCACAGGAATAGATTAGCTTTAAGAATATGTATATAAGGGGTACTTACATTTCCAAACCATCACAGTGCCCACCTCTAGCATATTTCACTGATCTAAGTCTCAGTTTTAACCACTACTGTCAGACAAACAGCAAATTTCACCTTCATTTTTGTTTTGTTTATGACACATTTGCTACACTTCTTTTATTTATAGTATATATTTAGTTGGGAGGATGAATTAGTATGTGTGTACATGGATGAATGTAAGGTGGAGTAGACATACTATCCAGTTGGAACTGTGATTTTTCTGATTCTAATTGTCAATCAAATTTCTGGAACACTAAAAAAGGAGTATTCATTTGGTCGATACTTGCAGAACCTTATTGTGTAATTTCAAACTAGGATAACATCACAATATGGGTGTAAACACACACTAGGATAAAAGTACCCAAGTTAGACTTGATTCAGTAAAACCTTAATCAATCAGAAATCAATATATTAGGAACTTAAATTAAATAGATTTCAATAGTAAAATAATTTCCACTATACAATTATATAATTAAAATAAAGCAGCTTAATATATTTTGAAATATTCTTCAATAACAAGTTAAAATTAAAAAAAATGTTTTCTAGGAAATTCTCAAGTAACCAGTGTTGGTCCTTCTTTTCCTAGTATATAGCATTGTTAACTGAATTTGTATTATAGCAGCATTTTTGAAGGAGAAATCTTTCTTCTTCCAGGCCAATAGACATTAGATATCCTTTAAATTATCTTACAAATCAAATTCTTATTAGACATACTTAAAAAATATGTCTGATATGCATTTTCTCTATAAATGGAAAGATTTTTATATTAGTCTTTCCCTTGCATGTATATTATTAATGGGAAATCAATGTCACTTGAAAAACCATTTTATTTAGATCATCACATTTGCTTTAACAAAGAAAGTAGATTCCATTTGATATCAAGTGAAACAGGCTAAATTATGTTTCCAGATATTTATAGTATATATCTGCCATTTCTCACTCATCTTTATTTATAATTTTTTATGACAAAAATACATTTCTGATATTTATCTATCTTATTTACCAGTCATTGTTATTTATATTAGTAGGCAATGCTATTCCTGTTTAACGTTGGTATAATTATTATGCAAGTATAATTTTGGGCTCAGCCACCTATTTACACATTCATGTGGCAAACAAAACCCTTTCTAGAGAAAGTATTTCAAGGGAGAGAGGCAGTGGTAAGAGCAAGGAATTGGCAGTACTAACCCTAAAGCAGATTTAAATTAGGTTTAAAAAAAAAATGCTAGCTTTCATAAATTCCTGAGGATACCCCTTGGTAGGCAGTACAATTGGGATGCTAGTGACTATGAATGGAGTAATAGGACCATTATTGGGTACACTTGGATCTAAACCCTTAGATTATAAATATTAAAAATGTCTTAATATGTATTAATGATTGGCCATGAACTCAGGGGTGGGGGATACATAAAGAAGATACTGAATACATATTAAATGAATGAGCCAAGACTGCTGTTAAAGCAACGATTTTCATATGGATTTTTAAATAGGAGAATGTTCTTTATTGTGAAATTTTCGGAAAGGCAAAATGGAATCTTCTAGTGCACAAGTTTGTAAAACTTGAGCAGTTTACAAAAATTCTCATAGTAAGCTTCTTGGTGAATGCAGTGTATGCAGAATTCTAGAGATTAAAGTTTACTCCTATAACCTATTATTTTCTAGCCAACACTGAGATTTCATTTTGGACATTGATTTCAATAAGCTATTAGATGAATATTATTTCATTAAGGGACCAAAAACTAGATGCAGAATTAATCCTTGACAAATGTTTTGTTTAGTACACAAGAAATATGTAAAGAATAATTACTTCAAGAACAGGAAATATTTTTATTTGTTCCTTATGTGTTTGTACAGTTGAGTATTAGAATTTGTAGCCTCTGGTATACAATAAAGGTATCATATTTTCCTAAAGTAGAAGTAATATGAAAACTATACAGGAGGCAGAATTCTTCTCTTGAGCAAAAATAGTTAAGAATACATATTGACAAAGGAAAATTTTACATGTATTTCCTATAACTTTTTTTGTTTTTCAGGTGGGTTGTGGGAGAAACTAATTAAGCACTTGGTGGTGGAATGGAAGTTTTGACCAAGTTTTTGTCTCCCTATCTTTGAAAAGTGTTCTCTGAGTATGAGTTTCTAACAATATGGGTAATCAGAAATTTGGAAAATAAAAGAAAAGACTTGTTTTGCAGGATGTCAGGAAAGGGCATGAGCAAGCAATAGGCAAAAAGAACACATGCAAAAAAGTCCCCTAATAGGATGAATACCCAGCTTGAGACAAAAATGCTTAATGATGGAGTAAAGATAAATGTGTCAGTTTCTCATATGTTGAATATTCATCATATAGTCTATGCAGCTGTATCTTAGAATGCCATTTTCTTTTTTTTTTTTTTTTTTACATAAAGCAGATTATGTTAATGGTTTATTCTTAGGAATTATATTGTGTACCTTACATGCTGAAATGAGCTATAGTGAGATACTACTTTAAATGCTATTTTGCATTCTCAGTATTTTTTCTTACCATGTGAACAGATTTGTGGTAAATAGTTACATATTTATTTTAAAATAGACAAAAGATGATATGAAAGTGGACATTTCCCTAGTCAGTACCCAAGGCATTCTGAATTTTATTTAGTGTTAAATAAAACTAGTGTGTTTAGAACATATACATACATGTTCAGGAATGAACAGTGATCTTGATCCTTTGTTAGTAGGAAAATGGATCTTAGTTATTTCTCTAGTAGAGGTCACAGATTAATGTAAAGTCTAATCATATCTTCTTAGGCTCAAATTTTATAAGACTGTAACTTAAAAGTAATATTTGTAGTATTTTATTGGAGTTTGCAATCTTATTCATCAAAATGATTTAAATTACCATTCCAAACTTTTAAAGTAATTCTTAAAGATAAAACAGTGTGTATGTATATATATAGATACACACTTATGTATATATACACTTGAGTGGTAAATATAATTCCTGACTCGAGGAGTGGAGTTAGATGAAACTAGTGACGCTTAAGTTTCAGGGCCCTTCATGTTCTCGGGCCGTTCCAAGGCTCAGTACCTACCGGGAGAGGGGTCATGCACCAGGGGTGGCCATGGGGCTTCCATTGGTTCTGGGCTGCCAGCATCTACCTAGCCTCCAGTGAAAACACAGCTCTGGTGGATCTCATTGTTCATCCAGATGCTGTCTTTGGCACCCAAGGAAAGGATCTCAACAGTGGCTAGTTTCTTCCTGCTTGCAATGGAGAACCTTAAAAGACTTGGTTGATGGCCATTTATTCCACAACCCTCCAATGAGGACCAGCTCATGGAGAGCAGGGTTGATCTGGCCAAACCCATAGGGCAAGGCATATCTTATGAGATCAAAAGGCTGAGATTCTCTAAGAGCTTGCTCACGGTGAACAAAAAACACCAAAAAAACACCAAAAAAAAAAAAAAAGATGTGGTATTGCAATCATTATATATAGAGCAGATAAAAATCAAATCTTCTAAGCTATCTATAGCACAAAACAAATTTCTATCAACTATGCTAGAGGAAAGACTGAACTACCTTTTTAATCTCTCCATAGAAAATGATACTCGAAATAATTACATAAAGAAGTTATCAGAGTATGAAGTCAAACAATGTAGGAAAATGTATGATAGAGATGATTAATGAATATTAATGATAAAATAATAAGTTATTTTTCTGGATTTTGTTATGGTCATGGTATTTGTCAGCTTTGTAAAACTTACTAATTTGTTATGAATTCTTTATTCATGCTAAATATATACTCACTTTTAACTCTCCTTTTATATTTATAATTTTGTATTGTTTTTCTTGGATAAGGCATCAGACCACTAGAAACCTGGATCACTCCTTTGCCTGGAACATAGTATCTATATTTAAAAAATTATTGTAGTTATATATATGATGCAAGATTTTCCATTTTAACCATTTTTAATTGAGCAATTAAGTGGCATTAATTACATTTGTAATGTTGTGCTACCGTCACCAGAATTTATTACCAAAACATTTTCATCACCTCAAGAGGAATTCTGTACCGATTAGGCAATAAGTCCCTGTTCCTCTCTCCCCATAGACCTTGGTAACCTTTAATCTCCTTTCTGTCTCTTTCAATTTACTTATTCTGGATATTCATATAAATGCATCAATTCACTTAGCATAAAGGATTAATCCATGTAATAGCATGAATCAGAACTTCACTCTTCTTTATGGCTGAAAAATATTTCAGTGTGTGTATATACAACATTTTGTTTAACCATTCATCAATTAATGGACACTTGGGTTGTTTTGACTATTGTGAGTAATGCTGCTATGAAAAATTATTGTGTACATATCTCTTTGAGACTTTATTTTCAGTTCTTTTGGGGTATATACCTAGGAGTGATAATGTTGGGTCATATGGTAATTCCATTTTTAACTTTATGAGGACCCACCAAATTGTTTTGCACAGCTGCTCCACCATTTTACATTCCTAGCAACAATGTACAAGAGTTCCAATTTCTCTACATCATAGCCAACACTTGCTATTCTCCTTTAAAAAAAAATTAGTCATTCTAGTGGTTGTGACATGGCATCTTGTTGTGGTCTTGATTTGTATTTCGGTAATGGCTGATGATTTTGAGCATCTTTCCTGTGCTTATTGGCCATTTGTCTATCTTCTTTGAACAAATGTCTCTTCAAGTCTGTTGCCCATATTTTAAATGGATTCATGTATTTTTGTTGTTGAATTGTAAGAATTCTTTATATATTCTGGATATTAAACCCTCATCATATATATGATTTGTAAATCTTTCCTTCCATTGTGTAGGTTATATTTTCACTTTCTTATAATGCCCTTTGAGGCACAGAAGTTTTAAAGTTTGATGAAGTACTATTTATCTATATTTTCTTTTTTTGCTTGTGCTTTTGGTGTTATATCTAAGAATCTATTCCTAAATCAAAGGTCATGAAGATGTTCCCCTCTTCTAAAAGTTTTATGGTATTAGCTCTTCTATTTAGATCACTGATCCATGTCGGGTTAATTATTTTGTATGTGATGTGAGGTAAGGGACTAATTTCATTCTTTTACATATGGATATCCAGATTTCTAAGTACCATTTGTTAAGAGTATTCTTTCCCCATTGAAAATATTTGGCATTGTTGTTAAAAATCAATTGGCCATGGAGGCATGCGTTTATTTATAGATTTTCAATTCTGTTCCATTGGTCTCTATGTCTATCTTTATGCTAGTACCACACTGTTTTGTTGACTGTAGCTTTGTAGTAAGTTTCAAAACCAGGAAATATGGGTCTCCAACTTTTTTTTTCTAAGATAGCTGTGGCAGTTTGGTATTGTTTATGAATTCCAAAAACAGATATTGGATTGTGTTTGTAAACTGATCTGTTCCTCTGGGTGTATTAGATTGTATTAGACTCAGAGATTTCACTTTTACCTTATTAAATAAAGATTAGGGCTTTTATTTGACCATGTCATTAGGTCAACTTGGTTTGAATTCCTGCCTTTAGCTAGCTTACAGCTGTGGGCTCTATAAATGGATGCTCAATCAAAGACAAGGAAGTAACTAAATGGAGGAGGAGAACACAGAGAGTTTAGTTTTGATGGTGGACTCCCAGGGAGAGAACCAAGCCATTTGCCTGACAGTTTATAGCTGGCCTTGTGGAGAGAGCAGAACATCTGGACCTGGAAAGAAATGAGCCCAGGGAAAGAGACAAGATTTATCCCAGCCTACAGCTGATATTAGAAGAAGCTGGGACCATGGAGCCTTAAGAGGAAGAGGAAGGCTGAACATCGGCAGCCATCTTGCTCCAACACGTGGCAACAAACTTTGGTAAGGGAAGTAACTTATGCTTTATGGCTTGGTAACTGTAAGCTTCTACCCCAAATAAATACCCTTTATAAAAGCCAACAGATTTCTGGTATTTTGTATCAGCACCCCTTTGGCTGAATAATACAATAATTTTGCCCTTTTGGGGGTCCCTTGCAATTCTATATGAATTTGAGAATTGGTATTTCCATTTCTGCCAAAAATGTTGCTGGAATTTGATAAGGATTCCTTTGAATCTGTAGGTTACTTTGGACAGTATTAATATCTTAACAATTTTAAGCCTTCCAATCCATGAACATGGAATGCCTTTCCAATTATTTAAATCTCCCCAAGTAGCTATTTAATATGTATTTATTTTCTTCCTCTCTAGATCCATTAAATTTCCATTGACTCTACGAATAATGATGACTATATATTAATATATGTCACATACAAATATGTAGTTTCTGTAAACCATTCTTCATTTGCTTATTGTTTTAGTTTTCCTAGTTGCTCAAGTAAATACTATGCAATGGGCTGGGTTGAACAATGGGAATTTATTAGTTCATGGTTTTGAGGTTAAGAGAAAGTCCAAATCAAGGTATCATCAAGATTATGCTTTCTTTCTGAACACTGGCATTTTAAGGCTGGCTGCAGACAATCCTTGGCCTTTGGCTCCTCTGTCATATAGTAATACATAAGGGGGCATCTCCTGGCCTCAGTATTCCCTTCTAGGTTCTGTAGAACTTCAGTGTCTTGCTTCCCATAGTTTTCCCTGTCTGTCTGAATTTCATTCCACTTATAAAAGACTCCAGTAATAGGATTAAGACCCATCCTGATTGTAGTGGTCCACACTTTAACTAAAGTAACTCCATCAAAACATCCTACTTACAATGGGTTCACACTCACAGGAATGGATTAAGTTTAAGAACATGTTTTTCTGGGGTACACACAGGCTAATAGGTGAACATTTTTTCCATATACTGAATTCTCATATATTATCTTTGAATGGTTTACTAATTTTTCTTACAAATTGATGAGGAACTGGTGAATTGCAGTTACTAAAAATGGCATTGTTAGAATAATGATTATGTTCAGTGTTATATGTGAAAAATTAGGTTCAGTAAGAAGGAATACTATCTTGTACTATGTTAAGGGACATTTTTTCTAAGAGGAATTTAATGGATTTTATTGATATTGCTCTGGATTCTCTTGGTAGCCTCTGTCCATTGCTAATGGAGAGGTGGGAGATTAGATTAGATTAATCTCCCCTTTGGCCCCATCCCAAACTATCCTCTGTATTGTATTGTTGCTCAATTTATATTTATTAAAACATTAATTGCTACTCATTGCCTTCAAGGTAAGTCTAAGTTATTTAATATTCATAAACAAGACCTTTTTAGTTAAATGACTCCATCTTCTGTTACTGCTTCCCTTTTCATCCACTATTCTGCCCTCAATCATTTTATATTCCACTTACATTGAACTATATAAGCCATGCTATTCTACATCTTTATACATTTTTCAAGTATGAATGAGATGCAAACATGATGTAATTTATTTGGAAAGCCTGTGGGATCGACACTTTACCTATGCATTGAGAGGCATTTTGGAAGAATTTGTCCTGAAGGAAAAAGACTAATGAGTGTATTGTTATAAGAAAATCTTGGTCAGAGAAGGAGAAAATCATCCTTGAGTTCAATATTTTGTGCACCCCTTGTCCAATTCCTTGTCTGAATTGTATAGAGACTAAGTCAGAGAATTTCTCTAGAAACTATGTGAAACATTAGGACTCAACAGGCATTGCTTTATGAATATTATCCCTGAGTTGAACACACAAAAGAGAGAGAAGATTTCTCTGTTTATCTTTGCCATAGATCTCCCTGGAGCTTTGATTAAATGAGGGCTCCAGGTTATAAGTGATAGCTCCCAGGGGATTATAGTTCTCTGTGGCATGATGACACTTTCTGTGTCTGCTGATGCCAAAGAGGTACCATTGGGAACATATTTTTTATAAGTTCATAAAAAGCACTTTCTGGAGCTCTCAGAAATATCTGGTGGGAGTGGTGGACCTGGTAGGGGCTGGACATTGGATATTTTGAATTAGTAGATACCAGGAAATTGATGCCACTATTATAAATGTGACCTTACATCAGTCAAGTTCCAGTCAGAAGATGGAAACCACATGTTTTTATTCAGCGGGGCTCCAAAAACAGTATACTAGAAATGGGTTGACTTTTACAATAGGGATTTATTAGCTTACAAGCTTATAGTGTTGAGCCTGAGAAAAATGTCCAAATCAAGGCATAATCAGATGATATTTTCTTCCCAAAGACTGGCTGTTGGTGATCCTGGACTCCTCTGTCATATGGCAAGGTACATGGTAGTTTACTGGCCTTTCCCTTTTCTCTCAGGTTTTGTTGCTGCCAGCCTCCTGTTTCCCTGGCTTCCCCTCTCCTCTCTCTGAATTACATTTTCTTATAAAGAACTCCAGTAAGAGGATTAGGACCCATCCTGGGCCATGCCTTAACTGAAATAACCTAATCAAAAAGCCCTACTTACAATCGGTTTACTTACAGGAATGGATTAGCTTTAAGAACATGATTTTCTGGGGTCCATATACCTTCAAACCATGATGACACACTAATATTTTGAACAGGGAAAATTTAATATAGATAATTTTTAAGTTGATAGAAGGTGGTTAACTACTAAAAGGGGTTAAAGAGAACTCTAAGGTGTAATGGAAGTAATAACTTCAGAATGTGGCTACCGGCCCAAAGACTAAGGGATACATGAACAAAGAAGAAATTTAAGAACTTAGAGAAGGATGCCCATAAGGCTGAGATGCGTACCTTAAAAGGGTCGTGGCTGTCTTATCAACACTCTCTCTCTTCCTGGGGTGAAGAAGAGCCTTGAGTCTTCTTCACAGAACCATAAGAGCAGCTGGGTAAAGAAACTGATCTGGAGATGGTGAACGCTGCAGAGTATGCTGTGGTAAACACAATGGCAAATGTTGTGCCCTCATTCCAGTCTTCTCCCTGACACCCCTAGACAGAAAAAAAAAAAAAAAAAAAAAAAAACAGAAAAAAATGTCAGCCACTTCTTTCTTTTTCAGTGTTGCAGTCTCCCTATTAGTTAGGTGGAAAAAGATAACCAAGGTTTGTGAGGCCTTGTTTCAGTATCTCAAAGTAGGGAAGGAAGAACAGTAATAAGGTAATAAGTTAACAACTGGCCCAGACACATCTATCCTGGAGACTGAAAGACTGAGGAAATAGAGGCACACATTTAACAAAAGTTAACCCCAATTTCCACAGTTTTATAAGATAGACTTTCCATATCATATATGGACCCATCTTGTACAATGCTTATTTCCACCCCAAGTACTTTGGATACTCCCTGCTGCCAAATATTATAGATTTAATTGTAGACCTCCAAAAGATATATTGAGGTCCTAACCCTCAGTTCCTCAGAATGAGAATTTATTTGGAAACTAGGTCATTACAGATAGAAGTACAAGTAAAAAAATGAAGTTATGCCGGAGTAGGGTGGGCCCTTAATCCAATATGACTGGTGTCTTTATAAAAACAAGAAATTTTGACATAGATATAGACAGGCAGAAGGAAGAACACCATATGACAACTGAGGCAGAGAACACCACGGATGGCTGGCAAACTACAAGAAACTAGAAGAGACATGGAACAGATTCTTTCCTACATGAGGAAATATGTTCCTGTGACCCTGTGGACAACTTGATTTTGAACTCCAACCTTCAGAAAGACTAGGCAATAAATTCCTGTTGTATCCTACTGTACAGCTCAATGGACTCACCTAAGTCACCTGGTGAGGAGACGATGATGGACAACGGCCATCCCAGGGAATGGAGAGAGCCTGCAGCTGCAGGCAGGATAATCCCATCCATCGTATCCATGGGATATAAGCCCACTCTCACTTGGAGGTGGAGTGGACATCACCATACCAGTCCCCTCAGGATTGGGGGAAGAGCTATGGACTAGAGTAGACTTAATGCTATTCTGTTGTAGACATATTGTGATTCAAGCAATGGAAGAAATTATAACAGTGAGGTGGAGCCAGTGGCCACTAGACGCTTTTGGGGCAGGGAGGGGAAGGGCAGTTGTAATACAGGGGCTTTTTCAGGACTTGGGGGTTGTCCTGAGTGACGTTGCGGTGACGGATATAGGCCATTTTACATCAGCATATATATATGCAGAACTGTGTGGGAGAGAGTGTGGTCTACAATGTGAACTGTGGTCTATGCTTAGTGGCAAAGCCCCAGATGTGCATATCCATTGCAGGTGATGTGACACACTAATGAAAGATGTTTATGTGGGATGTTATGGGAGGTGTGGGAGGTGGGGAACATGGGAATCCCTGTAATTTCTGTGTAACATTTAGGTAATCCAAGTACCTTTAAAATATATATATATATATGTATATATAACATTTATGTAAGCAAATTCACATATATGCATATATATTTACATATCATTTTACAAATATTGGTTTGTATTGTGAAAAAATTTGATTTTTATCCACAATAAAAAAAAAAATTCCTGTTATATTAAACCACCAAATTTTCAGTACTTTATTAAGGCACCAGGCATATTTTAAATTGAACTGTTACCTTCAATTTCCACAGAGTTTACCACAGGACATCTTATATCTCTTGTCTAGACTTCTATAGCTTTCTCTGGACCACATCTCTTACACAACAGAGACCTTTATTTGTAAAATGCTACCTGATTCAATACTTGTGTATTTAATAGACTCCACAGGAGATTTGAGTCTTTGAGGAAGCCCAAGAAATAACACCTTCATTCCCGCCTAGGTTCTGAAAAAAACAGAAATAAGAAAAAGGAATAACATATGGAAGCAAAAATCTCTCCCTTTACTGATAAAGGCTAAATTGGAGGAAATGAGCCTGCTTAACCCAGAGTTAAGCAGAATTCCCCACTTAGACACAGCTAAATTTGGATCAGGCCTGTTCTCCACCATTGGGAGGAGCAAGTCAAACTTTTATCAGGAAGTTGCTATTCCAAGTGCAAAAGAAGGAGAAGCAGTACCAAGCATACTGGTTTGTTCTTGGCAAATTTACCAATCTCAGAGAAGTCATTCTATCTCTGTGTCTTTGTGAATAGAGACACAGTGTGTAGCAGTTTGATATGGTTTATGAATTCTAAAAATAGATATTGGATTATGTTTGTAAACTGGTCTGTACCTGGGTGTGATTAAATTATGATTAGGGCTTTGGGCCAAGTCAGCAGGACGTTGAGTCTCCGCGGGGACTCACAGATAAAACTACATGGCAGAACAGAGGAGTTAGTTGGAGTTTTGATGTTGGAGTTTTAATGCTGGAGCCCAGGGAAGCAAGCACACAGAGGAGCTTGGTCCTGAAGAAGGAGAGAAGGCCCCGGGAAGAGACGAGCCATTTGTATGATAGTCTACAGTTGGCTTTGTGGAGAAAAGCGAGCCTGAGCCTGGACAGAGGCAAGCCCCGGGAAGACAGGAACACAGAAAGCCTGAACGCTGGCAGATGTTGGCAGCCATCTTGGTCCAACAGGTGGCTGTAGACTTTGATGAGGGAAGTAACTTGTGCTTTATGGCCTGGTAACTGTAAGCTTCTACCCCAAATAAATACCCTTTATAAAAACCAACCAATTTCTGACATTTTGCATCAGCACTGCTTTGGTTAGCTAATACACAGTAAAAGGCCAGATAATGTCACAACATTTGGTCTCCCATGTCACAAAAGGAAATATCAGAAGTGGGGAAATACATTTTCACCAAAAGCATCACAGAATAGGAATAACTTACAACTTAGTATGAGATAGTACTAGTTCATTAACTACTGGTTCCCCGTTGGTCACATCTTCTTAGCCTGTTTCTTAGCTTATGTTGCACCAGATAGATCTAGCTGTTCATGTTCTCTCTTCTTACTTGATAGAAAGCTTTACTCTTTCTATCACATCTTCTCATTCTTTTCTTTTAGGTCTAAGGGTGTATGCAGTGGGGAGGGGAAGGAGGTGATAAAATTTACTTTGACTTTACTAGTCTAAAATTCTCTTTGAAAAGACCCGATCATAAGAAGAGAATGTGCTCTTGATTTTACTTTCAGAACTGAGCAAGAACCTTTTTAAATAAAATAAACATTTGAGAAAAATTATATTATTATGCCAACCTTTTTTTTCCCCCTCTTCTTTGCTTCATTTGGCTTGTCTGCCAAATTAGCTTGGAGGCCCTGGGACTCAAAAGTACATTCTTTTAGGGACCGCTAATACCTAACGTCACCACATTATTATATATCTCCTTATTCTAATTAAAATGGACATTCCAGAATGGCATTTTGTCTATCTTATATAGCCAAAAACCCACTGAAGTTCTTTCCCCCCAAATAAAAGATCACTATCTCAGTGTTGATTTCAGGCCTCTAATTTAGCAACTTTGGAATCATAAAACTTCATTGGATTTTGTTTTTAATTTATTTTCTCTCTCTGTCTCTTTTAAAGGTTTCAGAGATAACAGAACCTTTTAAAAATTCCCGTGTGTGCCCTACCGTACACACTCTTCACTAGCTAGAGTAGACAGTAAGCTTCTGAAGCACACATGCAAGTCAGTAGAAGAATCAGTCCAACCCAGCATCTATTCCTTTTCTATAGCATGTTCTGGAGCACTCTTCATTGTAGATGGGCTTTGTGTGTGTGTGTGTGTGTGTGTATTTAATTACCGTGATCAGGCATCACTCCTTAAAAAAAAAAAACTTCTGCAACCATCTCACCTAATCTTCATATAGATTTGGTCATAACCTCTGGGTTACCTCTGGATTTTACACATGCTTCTGTTCCTGCTTTTACATAACTTTTGTATGTTGTCTCCCAGTTGAGAATTTCTCATTTGTGGTGATATCCCACATGCATAATAGAGTGTCTGGCACATTTTAGAAATGTCATAAATTGTTGAAAGAGTGAATACATCGAATGTTACTTTAAGGCCAGGATTATTTTTTCAAAGATTACCAAAATTAGAAAGTAGACTTTTCTGCTCTTTAGTATCCATTATCTGCTTTAGCTCTTACTTCCTTTCTCAGATATTCAAACCTTGATCTTCTCTTCTCAGTAGGCAACTCTATTCTGGAGCTATTTTAACCTCTTTCCTTCCAAACTTACCTATTTGGTGTCCTAATCATTAGAGTCTTGTTAAGTGAATGAATCTTATCTGATATACTCATTTATGTTGCTCTAATATTGTCTGCAAATGACTAAACATGTTTAAAAATGGCTATACGTGTTTTTCTTTCCACTACTAATTATTTGTTATAAAATTAGGAAATTTCATTAGAAATGAAGTCTTTTAATCCAAAGAACTAATGCTATGATAGTGGGAATTCAGACCCTATTATAGGCTTGCAGATTAGAGTTTTGATCAGGTAATATTTTTCAGGTGTCCTCTCAAATCAGCTCCTAACATCCGATAGTGTCAGTTCTTCCAATCCCTCCAACAAACATGCAAATTGCTTTGGGCTCTGAGAATGTTCCAAGATAGCTGATGGCTCACTGAGGAGAGGGCCAGATGCACCATTTTTATCTCAAAACTCACTACTGCTTCCATGTACACATGAGAATCCTCACGTTTATCATGGGCTATCACTGAGCAGAAAAATATCAGCGGTAACCATTGTTAGAAATCCAGTCCAAACCAAACTGAAGTTTGGAAAGTATATTGGCATGATAATGTTGTGGGCTGATATCTACTGATTTCATGCAGATTTCAGCTTTGTGCTCTGCAAGTAGTATGTCCAGGAGAACTCTACAGCTCTGAAGCAGTTTTCTCATCCCAGTAAACAACAGTACAGTTAATTAACTTATTAGTTAGTAATTTGGTAAATCTTAGAATACAAATATGTGTCTATAAAGTTAGAAATCTTTCTTATCACTATTCTATTATCTCTACTCATTGGCAGTGAACTTCACTGATGCTTGTAAGGGTAAATGCAACCTTTTTATTCTTTGATTTTACAAAGGAAGGATGCTAGCAAATACTGGTTAAATAAATGGCAAATGACAGTGCCATGTTTGGACAAGTTTCTTACAGCTATTTAGTCCCTATCCTCTGAAGAAAAGAAAAGAGCTTTAGAGAATATCTGACCCAATCCTGTCACTGCACATGAGGAAATTGAAGAAGTTAAGCAGCTTTCCATTTATGTAGGTTGCTAAGGCCAGAAGGCAGGTCTTGACTGAGCAGACCAGAAGCCAGATCTTTTGTCTCTCAATCCTTTCCTCCTTCCTCTCTTTACACCATGAATTTTCTGATGAAATCCCAGAGTAAGTGGCTCCCTTGGTACCTGAGAATGCAAAAGTAGCTGAGGTGCCCTTGGAAAGCCTTAGAACTTACTTCCCTGGATAAAGGTGAGTACAAAGCTAAGTGTGATTGCTTATTTTTAAGTATTTACTAAATGGGTTCTTGGTTGTGGCATTGAAAAAATGTAAGCCCATAATAAATACCATGCTGCACAACATGAAATGTTCCATATTTATTTGAAAAACAAAACTAGTGAAATAATTTATGAAGCACATAAATGTATTTGTTTAGGTACAGTTTGGAAGGGATGTTAAAATTTGAAAGGCATTCATTTTTTTCCCACAACAAATAATAAATAGGAAACTACAAAGTGCTTGGTGCTGTGGTGCTGAGGATGTAATGATCACAGATTGGACAAGATTCCTGCCTTTATTTGGGGCTACTATCAAGTGGGGGATATAGGTAAATTGGCAATCTATAAAATATTATACAAAATATATATACTGTATGTAAAATACAGTGTGAAAATATAGTATAGGGAAAGTAAAAGGTAATGTGTGCATACTTAGCAAGGACATCTCATCCAGATATGGGGAGTCTGAGAAGCCGTACCAGTAAAAGTGCCATTTAGTCTGAGAAGTCCAGAATGAAGAGAAAGTAACCAAGAGAAAATAGGAATTGGAGAGGAATGGGCAATTGTTGCAGGCAGAGGGAGCAATAAAGGGAAAGCTTCCAAATTAAAAGAGGAAGCAATTTTCTAGCAACTGAGAGAAGTTCAGGATTGCTAAAATTTGACTCCTATAGCTTTTCTTTTGATTATTTCAATGGTGAGCTTACAATGTTACTCTTTCTCAGGGCACACATTGCTTAGCACCTCTCTAGAGGTGGTCATTTAAGAAACAATTTTAGTTCTTTTACATTTTCTGAAAAAGGGGCAGAATACTAGTCTCCAGATATCTTGGTTATTATTTCCACTGATATGTGTGATTGTGTGGGGGAGTCCTGCCCTTAGGAAGAGATACCAGGCTTTTATATAACGTAAAGCCTGTGTATCATGAAAAATGGAAGCCTGTTACGTGAATTGTGACTGTTGTCACTTGTAACTTATAACGCACTACACTTAAAAGCCTTGTATGACTTGCCACATACAATTGTTAAAATGTTCCCAATTCCTGGCTCCCCTAAACTTAATTTTATATATTTTATAACTTTGTAGTTTATATATAGTATCTCAAAACCCTACTTTAATGCCTGGAAGTCTCTGAGAATTTCCACTCACTGGAAATTATACTTGACAACTAAAAGGAAAAAAAGACACGAAGAAAATGATTGTAATATATTTATGCCTATTCAAAGCAAACCAATGATGAAAAATTGTTCTGTTTATATTTCCCTGCACTGGAACATCCTGCTCCTTTCAGTATAAGAGCTGATACTTATATATTAGGTCATGCAATATTAAAGTAGTTAGGAAGAGTCCTAATGCACAAATATGTTCTAAGAATTCATAATAATTATTAGTTATTATAACCATATTATTATCAATATTGATAGCTCACATGTATTGAGTCATGTTACTATGTATTAAATACTGTGCTGTTTTGTGTGCATTATTTTATTTAATCTGTATAGCATTCTTATGCAGTGAGATTATCATTTTACAATTAAAGAAATTCTGGCATAGAGAGAGTACAAAATTGGCCCAAAGTAACAGAGTTAATCCATGTGCAAGAAGAATTTGAATTTAAGTTGTTGGAGTTCAAAGCTAACTTGTATACCAGGTAGACTCTATGGCTGAAGATAGTGGCATCTCAAAAGATTACAAGAACAGTAAGCTAGCAATATGTGCAAGAAACCAGTGTAGAAATTACTATGGTATGATGGAATATTATCTTATGGGTGTTTTCAGGATATTTATTAGGTTAAAATTAGCTCTCAGTTCTTGTGGCTCCTAAGATGCTCCATTAACCGGAACTTTACATATAGTATTGTACCTTTATAACCTTGACATTTGCTAGGGTTTGAAAAGTGATGTTCACTTCATGAGAAGAGATAGAAAATGCACTCTTTGTAAGCATACAATGAAAAATAAAGCAAACAAAAAAACAGTGCTATATGTGCTGAATGTTTGAGTGTACTTTGGAGTTTACCAAGTACTTCCACATTATTTTATTTTATTCTTACAGCTCTCCAAGAGAGACACTGAGGGTACTTCTGTCCCCTCCGTAAAAGGAGCTCAGTGAGTGAAGGATGAACCAGAACTAGAATATAGGACTTTCCTTATAAGCTGCCTCTGTAAGACTCTGCATAAAATTTGGAAGAAATTAAGATTGAGGAAATCTCATTCATATATATATATGTATATATATTCATAGATAGATAGAGAAGGAGAGAGAGAGAGAAAAAGTTAACTCACCATCGAATAAGCTATAGTGTGACACTGCTTCTTGACCTGCTTAGCCTTATCAAATAAAACTTGGTTGATAACCTCATTGCAGGCAATGAAATTCCGGATTACACATCTCATAAATATGACACATAACCTTTTCTCTGGTCCCTATTTTTGTGGCAGTGGAAGATGGGATCTTCACAGACTTTAGTTCTACCCTTTAACCTACACTGACATCACCAAGAGAGATGGTTTGTTGAGAGAACAGATATTTGTAGAGAGCTTTTTTAACAAACCCTAAGGAAAACTTGGGAAGTTCCTCCATTTTCAATAGAGTAAATCCTTTGTTTCTTGTTATGTAAATGAGAAGAAAATGACTCCTCTGTATTGGCCCTAGGTATTGTTTAATTCTTCACAGCAGCCTAAGCCCATTAGCCCAAAACACCCACCAGTGTGAAACTCAAATTCTTATACATTCAATTGCTCTAAAAATAGCCCAGGGGAGTAGATTAGCTCAATGATTTGAGTGCCTGCTTCCCAGGTATGAGGTCTTAGGTTCAATCCCTGGTACCTCTTTAAAAATAAAAAATAAAAAAATAAATAAAATAAAATTAGCCCAAATTAGTGATGTTTAGCTATTTAGAGCTGACCTGCTTTGCATACCCTGTGAAAATGTGCCCAACTTCTACTAGCCATAGATAAGATAAAGCCCTGTAGTTATAAGACCCAGAGATTCCACACTTTGCTGACTCTGAGACATCACATAGACATGCAAGCCCCTCTCTCATTCCACCATTCTGTGGGAGTCCCCTTGCCCTGAGTTCCCTCTGGAAGGTCTCCTGTTATGAGGGATCACCCTTCCCTGGCAACCTGTCTAAGTACTGCCCAAATAAATGTTGTGTATTATTGCCAGCTAAATTGTCATATTTATTTCTTGATTAGGTCTGAAATCCTTAAACTTGAACTTGCTACAACTCTCTGGAGAGGATTTAAAAAGAGTTTGTTGTTTTAGCAAATAAAGCTAAGTGTAATTATTTTAGGGCACATTGTAATTCGGAGAAAGCTCCTTTTTAAAGACTTGCCGCCATACTCAATTTCTTGTTAAAATTTGTATTCAAAGAATCTGTGCTGTGTTTCAGAAAATTCAGCTCTTGGTCAAAATTTTCTCTAATTATAGAAATAGGAATGAAGCAAGTGGCAAAATAATTGAGTTGAAAGTGTAGATTTTGGTAAATAACGGGCAGGAACTGGAAGCAAGGACATATCGAAGGAAGTCTTGGTAACAGCATCAAGAAACTAACAATGTTAGCCTAAAGCAAATATCTGAAGTGGTAAGTGTGCATGTAGACCTGTGGGTAGGAACCATCAAATAAAAAAAGCAAGAATCAATGTACATTAACCAATCAGATACCAATTTGATAATATCTTTTTAATTAAAATAATATTAAGAGTAATTTTACAATGATTATACATTATATGGACTTTGTATCCTTCAAAAGATGTGATAATATTGTAGCTCCTTTGATTAAAAAGACACTTCACTGTCAGTCAACTTCTTGTGGTCAGACTCCTGGGGAGCAAAATTGCTCCACGTCTTGGCCAGAAGCCCTACCTAGGTTGAGGCAGACCTGGAAGGCACTGCGAACTTAACGAGGAGCAAGTAAAATAACATAGAAGCTGATGGGCAGCTTTAAGGCTTCTTTTAAAAGAGAGATTGGTGTCCGTCTGGGCAAAGACTTCATGACTCTGGCAAGGAGCTCCAGTATCTTTGCTTCATAAACATGGGCCTTAATCAAATCTCTGATAACTGGGTTAACCTAACTCTATTTTATGTAGTACCCTTAGCAGCAAGCATCATGGATCTGACACAAATTAGCTCTATAACCTTGGTCCAAAATTTAACCTCACTAGATCTATTTCTATAGCAAAATCAATACATTTCCTGTTGTTTTTTGGTCTTAACTGGGATGCCTGTGAACAAACAATATAGTAAATGTGAAGCAGTTTTGAGTGCCTCAGAGGAAAAACACATTGTGTACTAGAAATTACTGTTACTATTAAGGTGAAAAATTCAAAGTTAAAAATTAAAATTAAAGTTAAAAATTATTACTAGTACATTGGAATAGACAATGCTGCCAGTCAGAATTTGAGTCAGTTTTAGCTAAAATTCAACAACAGTTTCAGATGAAACGTTACGATGGTTCAACTGGAATAGATACAAAGTTCTATGGCATAATAAAATTTGTTTTTTCTACAAAGGAACTTGAACCATAGCTTTTTATATGACCCATAGAAACATTTTTTTAGATTTTTTTTTTTTCCGTAATGAAATTGGAATTAGAAGTTGCTCAGGAACCAGATAAAACCTATTCTGTTCGATGATACGTAATTCAGTGGTAGTTTACTAGATCCAGATTTTTATTCTGCTCCCTCCCTAAATCTTTCCTCCCCTAAATCTTTCCTCTTTCTAGCCTCTTCCATACTCAACTGAGAAATAATTGTAAAAGTTGTGCATTGAACACTCTAAACTCAGTGGCATATGGACATGGAGAATTTAATTTTTTCTTCCATTATCTTATATCAATACTATTTTCTGTTTCTCAATCCACTCATCATTTGGGGATTGGGGAAGCTCAATCTTTACAATAAATACATCTTACTACATTTTGATGTTTTAAAAAATTTTTGGAGAAGTTATAGATTTACATAAAAATCATGCAAAAAATATACCATCCCCCCACACTCAGATTTCCTTATTATTAACACTTTAAATTAGTGTGATGGATCTGTTACAATTGATGAAACAGTATTATTATAATTAAATTCCAAACTGTCTTCCACAGTGGCTGCAGCATTTTACATTCCCATCAACAATGAATGAGCATTACTATTTCTCCACATCTTCTCTAACACTTGTTATTTTCCATTTTTTAAAATAGTAGCCATTCTAGAGGATATGAAATGGTATTTCTTTGTGATTTTGTTTTGCATTTCCCTAATTGCTAATGATGTTGAGAATCTTTTCATGGGATTATTGGCCATCTGAATATCTTCTTTGGGGAAATTCAAGTCTATTCAAGTCTTTTGCCCATGTTTAATTGTTTTTTTGTGTGTGTGTGTGTGATTGAGCTGTAGGATTTTTTTTTGTATATTCTGGATATTAAACTGTTATCATATATACAATTTGTAACTATTTTCTCTTGTTCTGGATGGTGTCTTTTTATTTTCATGACAAAATTCTTTGATGCACAAAAGGTCCATTCTTACTCTTTCAAAGTAATTGTCTCTCTGAATTTAAGGTATCTTGGAAACAGTATATAGTTGAGTAATACTATTTTATCCTTCTGCCAATTTCTGCCTTCTGGATGGAGAGTTTAATTCATTTACATTTAAAGTAACTCCTGATAATGCAGGACTTTCTTCTTCCATTTTGACATTTGGTGTTTGTAAATCGTGTACCTTCTTTGTCTCTCAATTCTTCCTTTAATATGTAATTTTATAGTGATTTGATATTTTACTGTACCATATTGAGTCCCTTCTCATTTCTCTCTGTCTACCTTTTTCATATATTTCCTATGTGGTTACCATGGGACTTGAATTTAACATCTTATTTCTGAAACAATTTTTAAAAATTTAATACCAACTTAACTTCATGAAAATACACATACACATTCCTATACCCCATCATCCCCATATTTTGTTGTACTTAAGACAAATTATATCTTCATAACTTGCAAGTCAAAAACCATAGATTTGTTATTACTTTTTTATGTCGTTTCATTTTGGAATCTGTAAGAAGTAAAAAATGGAGTTACATACCAAAAATAGAATACAATAGTACTGGCATTCATAAATACCCATAAGATTATCTTTACTAGAGGACTGTATTGCTTTATGCCTTTTCGATCCACTGTTTAGTGTCCTTTCCATTCAGTGTGAAGAACTCCTTTTAAAATTTCTTGTAGGGAAGATATAGTGGTGATAAATTCCCTCAGCTTTTATTTATCTCAATATGACTTAATTTCTCCCTCATTTTTTAAAGACAGTCTTGCCAGATATAAAATTCTTGATTAGCAATTGTTTTCTTTCAGCACATTAAATATTTCATCCCATTGCCTTCTTCCCTCCATGGTTTCAAATGAGAAATCAGCATTTAATCTTGTTGGGGTTCCTTTGTACACAACATGTTGGTTTTCTCTTGCAGCTTTCAGAACTCTCTCTTTGTCACTGGCACTCAACACATTGACTACTATGTTTGTGGGCTTGCTTCTCGTTGAGTTTATCATGTTTGGGGTTTCTCAGCATTATTGAATGTGCTTATTCATGTCTTTCCTTAAATGTGGATGTTTTCCACCATTATTTCTTTAAATATTCTTTCTGCCCATTTATCTTTCTTCTTTTTCTGGGTCTCCCATAATGCATATATTGATATGATTGATGGTGTCCCAAACATATCTTACAGGCTGTGAGATATGTAAAAAAAAAATTCATTTCTTTTTTCTTTCTGCTTCTCATCCTGAACCATTTCAATTGTTTTGTCTTAGAATTCACTGACTTTTCCTTTTGCCAGTGGTAATCTGCAATTGAAACCCTCTAGGAAATTTTTCATGTCAGTTATTGTAGTCTTGAACTCCAACATTTCTTTTTGGTTCCTTTTAAAAATTTATATCCCTTTACTGAGATTCTCATATTATTTATTTTTTCCTTTCCTGATACCCTTTAGTTTTTTTCTGTGTTTTCATTTCTCTCTTTGAGCATATTGAGGATCATATTTCTAATTTCTTTTTTTGTATGTCCAAAGTTTGGTCTTCTTCACCGATGTTTTCTTTATTTTTATCCTGTTCCTTTGGATGGGCTATCATTTCCTTTTCTTTGTTCATTTTGTAATCTCTATATTTTAATATTTTTAAGAGTTATCTCTGGTATTTTGTCCCTGGGCAGTCTGTTCCTTAAGTTTATATACAGATAGTGATATTATAGATATCCTTGAGTGCCAGGAGCTAACAAAAACAAGGAAAAGAAAAACTTTTCACAACCTTTATAAATTGATTCTGGGTTGCCTGGTGCTTTCCTTCAGAGTTTAGTCCTCATATCAAGAATATCAGCCAGAGGTGGATATGAAGTGCAGGTCCTGTCCTTTTCTGGGCCTGTTTTTTGTCCTGGGCTTGTGCTTGCTTGGCTTTAGGAATTCCCCCATTTACAGAAATATTAATCCTCCCTATATTCTCTATGAAATAAACTTTCTCCTCCCCCTGTGTGTATTATTATATAACTTAAAACCAGCAATCCTTTGCCTCAGGCCACTTTGCCCTAATTGTTTCTTACACTACTTTAGTTGTTTCTGCCTGCAGGACATTTTCTGGGAAGGTGGGCCAGAGAGGAGTTTCCTTGTTCAGTCTTTCCAGCTGCCTCCTGATTGGTGTTGACCTATTAGCACCACAGCATATGCAGAGTGGTTACTCTGTTCCCCCCCAGAACAGGGTCAGGGAGCCACAATGAAAGCACAAGCTATCTCTGCACTGCACCAGCAAGGAATTGGGAAAGAAGCAGCTAGGGCACCATGAGCTTCTCTTACCATTCTTTAAAGCTGTCTTGGTTTGGCATTTACCCACTTTCTGCAACCCTTTAACTATTTTATGGACTTCTGAGCAATATAACCCTACCAGTTTTTGACAATTGTTATAAGGTTCTAAGGGGAAACAGCACCTTGGAGTGTTTTATGTACCATCTTGATTGACTGGAAATGAGTGGTCACATTTGGATAATTCTTTTCAGGTTCCATTCAGTATTTATTATTGTCAAGGTCTAATTTAATAGAGGGTCAGCACCTGTGCTTGCTTTAACTTGAGATGTGGATAAGGACCAGCTGGTTATGTGAAGTCTGTGCTCTTTGTGCTGAATTTGGGTCACCTCTTTGCTTGGCCATTTCCTCTTCTTCATCTTACATTGGCTGCCTAGTAACACTCTTTGGAGCTGGTTTCTAAATGCTGATTCCATACTATGACAATTGATATACGCTTTAGTGTGCAAGGTGCATTCTCTTTGTAGCCACCTCACTTCAGATAGCCTATGGGGACAGTGTCAACTTTTTTTTTCCTCACAATCCTTGATGCGTGGTCTCTGTATTGGCTCCTGAGGTGACTATCTAACCCTGCCTGATATTATTTCTGAAGCCTGTCCTAAACCCCTGTGAAACCTCTGACCACCTGCCATGGAGCATCAGCTCAGAGAGAAACTGAGGAGAGCAATATTTGCCCTATTTCTAATTGTTTGCAGGTCCTGATGATCAGCAAACAGCCAGTCATAAAATGAGATGCCTGTGAGATATCCACCTTCCCCTACAAAGGAGAGAAGGTGAGAAAGGAAGAAGTACTAGCTCTACAAATTCCCTGCTTTAATTTTCTCTTCAAGGTTGTCCCTTTTCTCTTTCAACTAGGCACTTTGTATTTTTATGGTGGCAAAATTTTGGTTTACTGGAATCATCTAATACCAGGCAATCACAATAGGATCTCCTTTTCCACTTCACAGCCCTGCATTGTACTGAGGGCATTTGAATCCTTTAGAAATGTGTTTAAATAGTAGTTTTTATCCAGTCTCTTTCATTAGGCAAAACAGCACAAATATTTCATAGCACATGGAACCTCTATCTTATTATTAAAGATTTCAAAAAAGGAAAATCCAAGGCTAATCAATTCCAAACATACTTTTGGATATATTATGTTCCAGGGATTATATCATGAGTTTTATATACCTGAACTCGAATCCTACCTACAACTCAGAAGTGTAGCCATTGTTTTCCCCACTTTACTGATGCAGAAAATGATTCTTAGAGAAGTTACCTATCTAGCTTACCTGAAGTATCACACATAACTGATTAGAAGCAGAATAGATGTTCAAGTCCAGGTTTGGTTAATTTCAAATTCAATATTCTTTCTGCTAGAGAAAGCTACCTCGTTACTTGCCAATCTTTTTTCGATGGCCAGTATCTGAACCCTAGTCCCTAATTATAGGAATTTCTTTTACCTTATGAGTCTTGAAATGGGCATATACACATCCCATCATTGAAAGTGAATTTATTAGATACTCACTTTCATAGGCTTCCATGCAGCTAGGACATTGACACAAGATCTAGGCTCTGCCTAATAAGATGTACTTGCCCCAGAATAGGAGCAGTTTGAGGAGTTCTCTTTGTTAGCAGTAATGGTTTGCAAGAGGGTTGAATTTCAGGGTTAGTAAGAGGAGTGCTACTGGTGCCTGTGTCCAGTGTTCAGGGCTAGTGAAGCTAATAGTGAAAGTCACAAAGTCCAGTGCTCTGAGATGGCAGACACAGCATCCTGATTAACCAGTTCAGTGATCTGATTTTGGGCATTATTCTTGGCTCCATAGATTTGTCTCTGCTTCCCCAACTTTTCCAATGAGTCAGAGATCTAATATTCTTTTAATGAATTCCTTCCTCTTTAAATCAGCCAGAGTTGGTTTTGTTTTCTTGCAGGTTGAAATTTTCAACTTTTTGAGTCATTTTAAGTCTATTTGCTTCCATCTTTGAATTATGATTTCTGGATTTGTGGTCTAGAGTTCATCATAGGTTGAGGTAGTATTGTTATTAGATATGCTTTGTAAAGAAAGACCATCACTGCTTTACAAACTTTGAGATTTTTAGGATATAAAGAATATGATCACTGTAACATACCTGGAAATATGCAGGAATATAAATGATTTTTCCCCATAACTTAAACAGGCATGGGCTTTGTGATTAGTGAAAAGAGAAGCAAAATAACTATTTCAAGCCATTGGTTTTATGAAGTGATGCCCTTCAATTGCCATCTGCCTAGAAACACCTGTCCACTTCAAGGGTTAACATATATTAAACATTCCTAATGCTTTCCATTCCTCCCCCTTTCCCTACTGCCCAATCTTTCCTTTGACTTTACTTTACATCCTTCTTTATTACTTTGTTTTGTTAAGCACAAACACAAACACATATATTCACACACACATTCGATTCAATGTTCTCCCCCTCCTCTCAGCAGCAGATAGAGTATTACATTAACATTGCTCTCTCCAAAGCTGAGCACAAAGTAGGCGGTAAGTGAGTATTTGTTTGAAGGAAATAGTAAGTACTGTCAATTGAGATATGGTTAATTTTCCCCAAACTTTGTCTTTGCTCAAGTCAGATTTTCAAGTGAGGTTTCTCTGCAATGCTTTACATAATTCCACATTAAGCTTTCATGATTTACTTGGCTTCTTCAAAGCTCCCAAGTTTCTTCTTAACTCCATCCTTTCCACATCCCTGCCCCCTCCATATAAATACACATAACAACCCATGTGCCTTACACAGCAATGTAGCCCAGAATTTATAACTATTTTCAAAATCTCCTTCAAAGAACCTATGTAATAATATCACCACATTTTAACCTACTTTGTTCTCTTAGTTTTTCTGGTTCCATTTCTTTGGGGCTCCTTTAATCTATTAAGGCAAAGTTTTTGACTGCTTAATGACAAATGGTTTGTGTTGGTTATGTTCAACAATTAAAATCTAATTTGGGGAAGAGAGAAGGTTAGATTGGATTTAGACATGGCTTTAACTTTATATGCTTAGAGCCTACCTCCCAAAGTTCTGAGATACAGTCATTATCCTAGTCTATATTGTAAAACTCTATTTGTGTTATCAGTTTCAGAATTCTGAATTTCATGCTGTGAAATAAGGGGGTTCTATTTTGTAACACTCCCTTTCTAGAACCTACTCTTTATTTTCAAAGAGAACAAGGGTTTTAGGGGAAGAAAAGAATGAGGATAATAATGACACCATTTTCACAAGCACCCTGTCTGGTCTTTGTGATGTAACCTCTGTAAATTTAAGTAAAGGCAGGTGAGAAAGACCCAGGGGCTCCAGCCACATAAGGCTGCCCTACATATACCTACTGTTCTATCTAACCCTAAATCTCTTCTAGTCCTTTAAAGGAGAAAAGAAAAGGACATGAATAGTTCCTATCGTACTGCAGACTGGTTAGAATATATCAAAGAGGAAATTATATGTCTGGGATTTGGAAAACATTCATTATAACTGATCACAGAACAAATTGACATGGACTGGTGCAGTGTGCTGGCCTTACAATAGATTTAAATATATAGAACAAAGGCAAGGACAAGCAGTAGCATGACCTTAATTTCCAGTCAATTTCTTTAAATATTTTTTTTTTTTAAAGATTTTTACTATATTGTGAGCTTTGTTTATTTTTTTTTAAAGCAATAATATCTGAGCTCCTTCTCTATAAAGTAAACTATGTTGTGTTATGTTGTATAAAAAGATACCCTCAGGCATTAGTTAAGGGGGGAGGAAGATGTCAGACAAACACAAATTATAATACAATATTACATTTAATTGTGACCAGCATATATTGAGTAACTACCTTGTCTATTAAACTATTCTAATTGCTTTATGAATAAGATCTCATTAACTCTTTATAACAACCTTATTAATATCTGCATTTTACAAAAGAAGCTGAGGCACAGAGTGATTAGGTAACTTGCCCAAGGCCACAACAGCTAGTGAATTGTGGATCAGAATTCAAACCTAGACAGATACTCCTATATGGTGCAGGGTAAAATACTTTTAGACAGAAATAAGAGATGACCTAAGGCAGTACATGTTAAATGAATGCTTATTTCAGAGGTGGGAAAATGGTGGCTTGGGTTAATCTGCCCCTTAAGTGTTTAGTCATGCTCTGCTTGCCTGCAAGTGGTTTAGAAAGTTCTGTGTATTTAAAATTTTTAAAAATTATTTGTCATTACTTAAAAACTGAGAGGGTTTACATAAACATAAAGATTTGGGCTTCTACGGATAATTCAGATCATCTGGCTATCCTCTGCCCACATTCTTGCATAGAAAAATTGGCTGCAGCTGAGTAATTGCTGTTCCCTTCAGAAGTGACATCACTGTCCAGTTTGTCACAGTCCCCACCACTCCCTTTTGTATTCCTATATGCATATTGAGCATCCACTACCATTTATCATCCTGCTTGCATAATTTCTTTTCTTGTGTTAGAGTTAAGAGGGAAAATATTTCATAGCAACCAGGTGCTAACACTTATTCCCTCACTCATGTTACCTGCCAGGTTGTATAAGCCTGAATTTGTAAAATATGTAGGTAAGTATAACTAAAAGTTCACTTGGATAGGAAAACTCCACTTTAAAAAAGGAATTTAGTTGGGTCTCAGAGACAGGTTTGGGTTTTTGTTGGTAGAATGAGGGAGAGCAGTTGTTTTGTTAGTGTTAGGAAGGTTAAATGGGTAAAAATCAAATTGCAATTTTTACAAAAACAGACTTAGTAGCACAAGTATCACTCAGTTTTAGAGTGGAGTCATTTGTGATAGTTTTGGGGCTTCTGAGGATGGAATGCATAGAGTGCTTGAGCTAGTCTGAAAATGTGCTAATGGAAACACCAGTCCTGTTTTCTCTTTTATTCTCTGCCCCTTGTCTCCAATTTACACACAAATGCACATATATGCACATACTCAGATATACACTCATAAGCACACACAGACATGCACACCTACACATATACATATTCACATACATACACGCACCTACACACATGGACACAAATATACATATCCTTTATTTTTCCCTCTGAATTGTTCAATGGCTTTAGGCTACAGGATAAGCATAAAGTTGATACAACTGCAATAGCAACCAAATTATTAGTCTGTAATTGTATCAAAAGATTGAGGTAACAGCATTAGAGAGATTATTTTCCTTCAGGCAGCACTTATGGCATCTACAAGTTCTCAGATATAGTAAAGATTCACTGATGCCCTAAAGATAGAATCGGCAGAGTGACCATATTCGTGTGATTACCAGCCATTTAAAGGTCTGACTTCCAAATTCCCTGGCAAGATCTTCTGTTGTTTCCACTAGCCCTGAGTGCAGCCTCCCCAACTCTTGTTTCAGATAGAAAAAAATAAAGTATTGAAGATATAGTTAAAATAGATTATTAAACTGGCTTCTTTCAGAATAATAAAGAACAATTTTAGAACTGTGCTTGAGTGCATTTGACTGCAACATCTTCGTGTACAATGAGCCTCATGAGCATCAGTTTGCTACACTTCACTGTACTACACATATTTGTCAATGCAGTAGTCCATTCTAATTTGTTTTATGCCAAGAAAATGAATATTTCCTGAACCCCAGTGGCACAATTTATTTCTTATATATTGTGTCTTAAAAGGATGTATAACATCTAAGTAAAAACAAATGTTTAAACCACCCCCTCATTCCTCCCCACCTTTATCTTTAAAAGATCAGATATCAGAGCAAAATAATTTATGGTAACTGTGCAAATTCTTAAGATATAGCCTGGTTAAAGCACTTTTGTTCAATACATAAAATATTTCGTAATAAACTGCTTGAAGTAAAATGGGAATTTCCCAGGTGTTAAGCCTGTTTTTCTCTCTTCAGATATTACTGCTGATTTCAAATATGCAGATTTGGGTCCATGAACGATAAAATTACGGTCCTGCAGGTGCATAATAATAAATAAACATGAAGGTTGAAAGTATGCAAAGCACATAAGAAGTCAAGTGCTAACCAGGTTTTAAATTGAGAAGTATCATAGCATTTGGTGCAATGGAAAGGGGTTAGACAACTTAGATTTTTATCTTGTAGCCACAAATTAAAATATCTGTAAAATCCTCCCTCCCTCCCTCCCTCCTTTTGTAAATTGAGCACCTACTATGTGCCAGTTACTGTACTAAGTGCTGGGGACACAAACACATTAATACAATGTTCCTGTTCTGGAGAGGCTTTTGTGTTAAAAGGGACAGACAGAGAAATAAACAAAATAAACAAAAGTATCAGTCACTTAACCAAGGATAAGTCACTTCATTTCTCACTTTCTCAGCATTTTTCCATGTAAAAGGAGGAATTGAGGCAAATAATATCTAAGGTTGTTTATAGCTATGCTGGTTTATGATTCCAAGCTCCATGTCTAAAATTAAGCTTAAAACAGAATAAAATGAACAAGGAGAAGGGAAAAGGAGCTTGATTTTTCAATGACTTTTTCAATGGGGAACGTAGCAACTGAAGAGTAACTGCTCTTTCTCCAGAGGTCACTGATAGGGGTGGCCATGATCATTTGTCTCCAGTTTTACTTCACTGTTTCCCATGTGTTAAAGGGAATTTGTTAGTTTCACCAAGGTAAAAGAATGAGCTAAAACTGAACAAGTTCTCCAAGAAAAAAACTCAATAAACTTTTCTTAGAATTAGGCAGACATTTTGTTGCCTGAATTTAGGGATTGTTTCCTTAAAGTATTCTAAAAACATCTATACCATTTCCATAAAGTAAATTCCTCTCCAGCCCCATAATATTGACTTGAATGCAAAGGAAGCTCTTAGTGCTTCATATTCAGTGGCAGATATATAAAAGTTTGTTTTTATAAATAGTTATTCTTCTCTCTGAAAATGAATTTTTCCTTTTACCTTTTATCCAGTGTGAAGTAATTTAAAAATCCATTAACACGTATTGCCATGTTAATTGGATGATATTTTTCAAGGTCAAGAAACTATCAATAGATATTGAATAGTGACTATAAATAAACTCATCACAGTAATTAGATTTGTCAATTAAAATTAGGAACAGCTAACTTTTTATGACTGGATTAAAGGTGGGATCACTTTGGGAAAATAATTTCACTCAACATAATAGATGAAGATTGGATGATCATCTCATATGCAAGTTTGACCCCATGAATGAAATAGGCTTCTGAAATTTTTAATAACAGATTCAGAAATTCCTGGAAATGTGGATTTTTTCTGCTGCTAAAATTCCTGCCAAGATTCCTCTAAAAATATGAAATTTAATTAAAACCAAGTGAAAACTTAAATATAATATTTATGAAGATGGCACTCTAATAACAAAATATGACATTTATTAAGAACTTGTTTTATGCCAGGCTATGTACTAATACTTAAAATGCATTCTCTCCTTTACTCTTCATGACAACTACATGAAGTATATAATTACCTTCTTTTTGTAGGTGAAACTTTTCCAAGGTCACTCAAACTACTAATAGTGCCAGAGCTGGATTAAAATTTAGGTCCATCCAACTACAAACCTATGCTCTTTATACCTTTCTGCATGTGTATGACTATATAATTTTTAAAATCAATTCATTATTCTCTCCATGGGAGATGGTTTTTGGTGAAGAAACTGTGACCTTGTTCTTTGCTTTACTGAATTTGGAAAGGCTATTCTGAAAACCAGGTATAATATGTATTGCATAATTCTTTATTAAACTGGAAATTGCATGACATATGGAAGTGTGTAGCCACTATTTGTGTTCATTTTTGTTGGTAGCATGGAGTTATAGTTTTCTCATATATTCTCCCTTTATAAGAAGTCCAAATTGCATAGCAACTTTATCATCTCTGGTGTGAGGATGGCAAGTGTATGGTGTATGGTAAAAGAGAGCTGTGATTGTCAATTCTTGATGCTGCCAAGTGATACTCAGCAAATATTCATTAAGTGCCTACCATGTGCCAAAATCTGTTCTAAGTACAGGCAAAAGAGCAGTGAAATAAAAAGACAAAAATTGTTGACTTCAGACAATTTATATTCTGGGGGCCATTTGATTACAGATATGACTGACCCAAAGTGCACACTTTACCATTAAGCTATTCTGCCTTCTAAAACTGCTTAGTCACTTAAAACAAACAAACAAACAAAAAACACCCAAATATACTTGTTTGAGAGGTGAAGGGTTGAGGGTTACATGAAATGTGTGGGTAATTGTCTGGGAAATAATGAACTAAGATTATGTCTGCCTTAGTTCATCAAAATGTTACACTAATTGCTGACAGGAAGCACGATATAATAGAGTGGTTCAAATTGTAGCAGACAGATGTCTGAAATAGGAGGGTGTTAGAATCCCAAGTAAAGTGGCTACCAGAAACTTCTGTGGTGAATGAAGGATCACTGTACAGAGTAGCTGCCAATGCTGAAAGACAACTTAAATGTTAAATTTTCATTATTTTAATAAATATTGTTATAGAGGACTCATTATGTCTTAGGTTCCAGGCAAGGGAATTAAAAGGTGATGAAGACAGATTATTATCCCTAATATTTGAGGTTTAACGGGAGAAATCACTATAAAAATAATTATAACACTATTTGATAAATATTATATGTATATATGTGTGTGTATTACATACAAAATAAAAACAGAGATGAGGGAATAATTCTTATATCTGGGGAAATCAGGGAAAATTTCATAGAAGAGGTAATATTTGGGCCAAAAAGGAGTTTTCCAGGAAAAGATGAGGCAGGGTGTGTGGACATTCCAGGTACAGTTAAATGCAAAGCAAAGATCTGGGAGCATGATAAAATGGGACATAAATAGCAAATATCAAGTATTTTGATGTGGATAGAATATTGAATGTAAGGGCAACTGAAGTTAAAGCCGAAGGGATGCTGGAGCCTGTCACAAATTTCTTTGGACCTCATGGTGAGGAATGAGATCTTTTTCCCATGCTCTTCAAACTGGGGAACAGATACCTTGGAGAATCAGTTGTTGTTGCTAAGTGATTCAGAGACCAATAGATAAACTTGGCCTCTCTGTAATACCAGCTTTTTCTTGATGACCCTGAGGGGGAAAAAGAAAACTAAATTTAAAAATATGAAACATGGCTAAATCACAAAGAAAAACACAAAATCCATATGTATTTTTATACTTTTATTGAAGTACAACAGACATAAGTATAGAGCTAGTATAGAATTTTCAAACTGATCACCTACGATATCCAGATCAGGATATAGAACCCTGCAACCCTTCTCTCCTGTCTCTACCTCTTTCTATCATGAGCAACCACTGTCTTGACGTCTAACAGCAGAGATTATTCTCACTGTTTCTGAACTTCACAGAAATTGCATCATTCAGTGTGTTCTCTTTTGTGTCTGGTTTCTTTCACTCCCCATTATGTTTGGGAGAGTCAATAATATTTTTATGCAGAGTTGTAGACTGTCATTCTCGTTGCTGTATAATATTCATTGTGTGAATACACCACATTTTGTTAAAAGTTCTTCTTTTGATGGCCTTTGGAATAGTTTACAATTTTTGACTATTATAAATATTTGTGATTTTTAATAAATCATAAAACTGTCTTTTCATGACTACATATGCATTACTAAGAGCAAAATTTCAGGATCATAAGTTATATATATGTTTAACTTTAAACAATACAGTTTTCCAAAGTGGTTGTACAATTTACATACCCACTAACAATATATAAGTGTTCTAGTTGCTCAATATCCCAGCCAAAATTTTACATATTTTAATTTTAGTAATTTTGGTTGGTGTGTAGTGATACCCAGTTGAAATTCTGATTTGCATTTCCGTGTGAATAATGAACATCTTTTCATAATTTTTTTTGTCATTTGCGTTTTCTTATTTGTTCATCTTTGTCTACTTTTTAATAGGATTTTTTTTTTTTTCTTATTGATTTGTAGAAGTTCATTATAAATTTTGGATACTAGTCCTCATCATATATCTATCTTGCTAAAATCTCCCAACTGTGTGACTTGTTCTTATCTAATATTTACGACTTGAATGAAATTCTGCTCACAACAGATTGTTTTGGATTGTCTAGGTTTCCTAGAGTTGCTATAACAAATTAACACAAACTCGGTAGCTTAAGAACCAGAAATTTATTCTCTCACAATTCTGGGAGGCCAGAAGTCAGAAATCAAGGTGTGGCAGGGCCACACTCCTTCAGAGGCTCTAGCAAGGGATCCTTCCTGGCATCTTCCTGCTTCTGGTGGTTGTAGGAGTTCCACAGCTCTTGTCAGCCTGACTCCGATATCTGCCTCCATCTCACATGGCCTTCCCCTCCATGTGTCTCTAGAGGGCCTTTTCTGTCTCTTATAAGGACACTTGTCATTAGATTTACAGCAACCCTCATCCAGGATTATCTCATCTTGAAAGCCTTACCTTAATTACATCTGCAAAGGCACTTATTCTCAATAAGGCCACTTTCTGAGGTTTCACGCAGATATATATCTTTTTAGGAGACACCATTCAACCCACTACAGCCCCAGTCAAAGGATGAAACCTTACTTAGGTATTTGCTCCACTACCACTTAAGGACAGAGGTCTCACTTTTCCCAGGCCAGTTTTGGCCTCAAACTCTCTCTGTCCTTGATGTTAGAACCAGAGAGATTTGAGAAGCAATGAACAACCCTAGTTCCATAATTTTTGAAAATATACTATATTGTAGGTTTGGGAGTATTACAGAATTTAGCATACATTATATGTCATAGATACCAGTAAGTCAAATTGGTGTTTCTAAAAGACAAGATGCATGTGTAATTAACTTAAATGCTACATTTTAGAGGAGTTAGGTAGTTCTCACTTAAAGGAAGAAGTGGTTTTTAGAAAATTGTGCATTTATTATTAATTTATTATTAATAATATAATCAAGATTGTAACTATAAAATGACAACAGAAATATTGTTAGGCTGAGTCCAGCCATGAAGGTCATGTAATACCTTGGCACACACCTTCTGTTTGTACATGGTCTAAGTAACTTTTTTTATGTTACTCTCTCTCACTATTTAAATAAATGTATCACTTAGGAATGTGTTCTGCTATAAATGGCAATTTAAATCAAGGGGGGCTTTTGGTTTTATGAAACAAGCATTTCTGGGGTGAGGAGTCCAGAGCTGGCACAGTAGGTAAAGGAGGCTCTCCTTAGGTAGGGCTTTGTCCTCATGCTCACCGCCTCAGGGTCACAAGACGGCTGCTACACTTGCCTTCTAGGACGGAAGAGGCAAGAGTGGAAAAGAACAACAGGCTTTTTCTTTGTGGGCTTTGCATTTATTTAGAAAGTCTCTAGGAATTTCTGTCTACATCTTTTGGGCTGAAATCTGGCATATGGCCACAATGAACTTCAAAGGAAGCAGAAAATTGGGAGCTTTTCCTTCCCAACTATTATAGGAGAGAGGAGGGCAAGGGCAGTGTGGGCTGTGAAAGGCTTTTGGGGGTTTGGACACAGAATGAGCCTCAGTAACTTCAACTCTCACCCCCTGTTTTGAATACATCTTTTCTTTTTAAATATTTGTTTTCATTATGAAAGTATTACAAATTATTTTTAAAATTTTGAAAAATAAGAAGAATGAAAATTTGACCATCATTCTAACAGTCTAATCAATTACTATAAATGTTTTAGTGTGGATTCTTCCAGTCAGTTTAAAAACCAAGACCTGTGTGCTAGGTGTACTCATTGCTGTTGGGGGTGTCAGTGCTAGCAGGTGCTCTTACCAGAGAGAGGTAGAGAATAAATATATACGCACAAGCACACACCCTCTATATTTATGTCTACATGTATCCATACAATGTAAATCAATGAGATTGTTCCGGTTTCTTTAATTCCAAAAACTTAGGATTCATTCTCGTTTTCTTCTTTTCTGTGTTTGTTTGCCTTTCCCTACAATGAGAAACCTGGGTCCCCCCTTTCATCCCTGCGCTACACTGCCCACCGCCCCCTCTGGTACCTATCTTGCTTGACCCCGCGGGGTGGCTGTTAAACTGAATTGTTTGGGAAAGGAGAATAAGGAAATAAACTCTTTGCCTTTTTTATCTTGTGTTGTTTTCTGATGTTAGAAATGTACGTTTAAGTAAATTGGTCAATCATTTTTGGTGATGTAGTATATAAATTTTGACTTTAGAATGTTATGTCATATAGAGATATTGATAGATATTTTAAATTTTCTAATTGTTTTCCCCCTGCATTTAAATCTCTAATCAACTTAACATTTATTTTGTCACATTAATGTGAAGATCTAAAAGAATTTGTTTCACTATTATTTTAAGACCACCTTTTTTTTTTTTTTTTCAGTTTTCTCATTTTCACCTTCTATGGCTTCCCATATCTATTTTCTTTCTGTTTCCCTCTACTTGCACTCGTTTCCTCTCTGCATCTCTGTTTTTGCATCTCTATTTCTGTGCCTCCTCAAATGCTGCCACCAGACACCCCACTCCCTGCCAACTTCTCCCTACAGTGCCCTTTGCTTTCCGTCCACCCTCATCAGCATGATCTCAGACTATCAAAACTCCTATGCCCTGAGTAATTGTCAGCTAGGGTCTAGGCAATCAAGCTGATGAATCATTCACAGTAATGAATACCAAATAAACAACAGATATATATGGCTCATCCGAAGAAAGGGTAGGGAAAGAAAACCCTTCGGTTCTCTAGGAATATTCTTCCAGCCCTTGCTTTTATTCTGCAGCTGAAGGCAGGAGAATAATAATAATAATAATAATAATAATAATAATACTTATTATCATTATGATTTTGATGGCCAGGGTAGGTAAAGTAATTTTATTACAAATTTCAGGATCTAAAAAGTAATTTGTTACAATTCCTAAGATAAATCAGAGATGACTTTTTGTATCAAGCGTGTGTATCTTGTATCATGACACTGTGATCCTCAGGTATAAAAGGACACAGTTCCACTCCTCCTTTACGGATGGGATCAGACCAGATGAAAGGAAATCATGCTGACACAACTAGCGTACACTGATTGGGATCATTTTGGTTTATCTCTGAAGAATTCAGGTGAAGAAGCCTCTGTCCTTGAATTCTGAAAGCCAAGCTAGAATCTTGAAGGTAGCCTCAGTCTTGAAATTCAAGCCTCTCTTTTCCCAGTTTTTATTCCAATGCTATTTAGGAGACTTTCTGTACTAATGAGTTATGAATCACTTGGCTTTGTAAGCCCAAGTATGAAAATCCTTACCACATGGCAAGAGACTGCATAGGAGCTGGGTGCCCATATAGTGAGACTGAAGCCAGGTATGGGAAAAACATAGCAGCCCAGGGTCCCAGGTGGCAACCTTCCAAAAACAGAGATGCTGCCGGTAAGGAACTCTAAGGTCAGGTGGGTGGCCATAGACAAAAAAGGCCTGGAGGAGACCTCGGGAGGTCGTGTAGGCCATCCTCCTGCCTCTAAATGAGATGAACATCTCTCTCTGGCTGGGATTATGAGCCCTTGAACTCTTAGGCAAGGAATCCTATGTCTTTTTCATTTCATTTTATTTGATATTTACTTAATTTTTTAAAGATTCCTAAAGGCAGCATCTTACAAGGTGGGATTGTCGGATGCTTTGAGGATTTGAAGGATCTGAACAGACGTACAGAGCAAAACCTCTGCCACAGAACCTTAGAAGGAACCTGGAGTGAAGAGGAGCAGTGCAGTACCTGAGAGGCAGCTGAGACATAAGGGGAGAGCAGCCCTCATGCTACAAGACAAGAAAGAGGGAAAGGGAAGAGCCAAAAAGGAGTAGCTGCAAAACACAGCCTGCTCATCAGAAAAGATGAAATTCCAAGGGACAAAGAGTTGACTAACAGTAGCTGAGAATCCCAAACCTAATTCCTCTTGCTTGGGAATTTCTATCCCAGATTCTTCTAAACTATTCCTCTCCCACTAGAGCAGTGGCTATCAACTTTGGGGACAACTTGCCTCCCAGAGGACATTTGGTAATGTCTGGAAACACTTTTGGTTGTCACAACTGGTGGGAGGGAGTGCTACTGGCGTCTAGTAGGTAGAGGCCAGGCTTGCTGCTAAACATCCTACAGTGCACAGGACAACCCCCACCACAAAGAATGACCAAAATGTCAATAATGCCAAGGTTGAGAAAACCTCTTCTAGGGGGTGAACTTTACTCCTAAGATTCTGAATCTAGTGTGAGCCCAGACCCCTGAACTTACAATCAGACAAACGGAAACTCCCTCTACTTCAAGCCCTAAAGTATGGATCAATCCACTGTCCTGCTTAGCAAAAGTCTCCTAACATCCCAGAGTGTTCTACAAATGTCCAATCAGCTGCTGGCAGTTCAAATTCCAGTCGCTACCACTAAACCCTTAGAACCCTCGTTCTTCCTTCTCTTCAGAAAAAGCTGCCACTGCTAGGATGGCAACCACAGCAGCCCCTCCAAGCAGCAGAACCAACTTGCTCTCAGACAGGGGGAGGGCCTACTCTTCTCTGGCACAGGAGGGCTCTGCCATAAGACTCTCTTTCCTGGCACTTATCTCCCCTTCCCTCATCAGTGGTTTTGTGGGCTCCTGTGCAGGGACCACCACCTCCTCCAGTTAAACAAGTAAAAGGTTCACTTGTTGCTGCCTTCTCATCTTCATCAAGTTCTACAAACAAAGATGGGGTAGCGTTGGCTTTCTCAACTGCAATCGTTTCTGTGTTAGGGTTCTCTGTCTCCAGCAAGGAAGTGGCAGTCATATGTGGAAGCAAGGGAGCTGGGGCTTCAGGGAATACCTCTGGTAGCTGACTGGTTAGTAGGACTGAAGAAGCCCTAGCAGCCTCTTCCATGCCCTTGAGTATTTCTTCTTTCTCACATACACAATGTAAGAATTAGAAGAGTTGTTCTCACTCTTCTCTCCAGCTCCATTGCTATCTAAGCCTTTGTCTTCTTCAGGATCCATTGCAACCTGCTTCCAGGACTCAGGACCAAGGAGACTCGTAGGCTCTCTGTGTACCAGCTCTGGCTGGCTGACAGTGAGACAAGGTAAGCTCTCTGACTGCCAAGAAGTGGTCCAAGTTGGAGACTCTAGGGAACTAAATTTGTCCAGAGTTGTCACAGGGCAGGATATAAATGTTGTTACCGTCTTCTGCAATGATTTCATGGTATTCCTCCTCCTCTGACTCAAGATGAAAGACAGTACCCTAGCCATCTTGCTGAATGATGTACTCCTCTACACAGTCTTCCAGATATATCATGCCAAACTGTAGTAGTGCACTCAAGTGTCCTTGATCACATCTTGTCCAGTCCAAAAGCATTTGTCATAGCAAAATCAGAAGCACCAAAAATTTTTTTTTTAAGATTTTATTTATTTATTCATTCATCCCCCCCTTGCTGCTTGCGCTCGCTGGGTCAGCCAACCATGCCGCGCGGGTGGGCCCGCCTCCACCAGGAGGCCCCGGGGGGAACCGAACCCGGGGCCTCCCACATGGCAAACGGGAGCCCCACCGATTGAGCCACAGCCGCTTCCCAGAAGCACCAAAATTTAAGTAGCTCATTTTAAAAAACAGGAACCAAAATAGATGAGCAAGTCTTTTCCTTATTCCTGCCACTGGCATGAACCGCAATCTCCAGTGTACATTCCCGATATGACTAATACGTCACTGGCTGAGGAGCATTTACAGTGCTTGATGCAAAGGCTCTTTCCGTTCTTGTGACACTCTTTCTGCAAGATGGGCCAAGCAGTCCTCTGTTGAACTTACTGGTTTAGCAGGGCTGAACACTGGAGAGGTGTAATGGTCAAAGTCTGTGCTGGCAAAGCCTTCAGAAATGTCTTTGTCCAGGGATTTCAGTTCTTCTTCAATTTCAGCTTTAACTTTTAATAGAACTTCTTGATCTGCAGATAGTGAAGCTACATTTAGTTAAACCCCTTGGCATGAGGACAGATGGTGCTCTTGCAGCTTTTCTTGAGAGAGGAGTGCCAAGTAGCTGAGAACAACATACTTTGCTTCATAGGAAAATCCTGGAGGCACAGCAGTAGAGGACGCCATTGAGTTGGCTGGTAGAACTCCAAAGAAGTCTACTTACAGATGTGTAACACCTGGTCTTGGCCCCTGCCCCAGAAGAGACGAAATCAGATGCGGCAGTGGTAGTTGTTTCCGACAGGGTGCCCCCGTGGTGGTGGTTGCTTTCACCTGAGGCCCTAATCTTCCACCGCAGCCATGATGGAGCAGCAGAATTATTTTTGATTCTCCTCTGTGAGAGGGCATTTTTGCCCTAAGCAAAGTGTGACTTTCTACTCTAACAGGCTGCTATCACGGGGGTACACTGGTCAGCAAAGCTTTCCCGTAATATCTAGGTCAAATATTATACCTGCTGGTAAGTGTACAGGTTTCAGAAGCATCCCAGGACAGCTCCCTAGATCTCCTTATTCTGCCAGTTCTTTTCCTCAGATGACAAGAAATGCTAGGTTTGGCTTTGGGAAAGTAACACAGTTGTGGATGTGAACTGCTTTATATTTATGCCTCATGAAATGAAATAAACAATTACTCATTCCATTACTGCTAGTTTTATTTTATATCTCTTACATTTTCTCAATATATGACAGGTCTTCAAAATTCTTTGCCATAGTTATCAGGCCACTGCTTAAGTAGGAATTAAGGGGCTAAAAGATGAGGTTTAAAGAAAATGAGTTGGGCAGCTTAAACATTAGTGAGTACTTTTCCTCTCCTCTTAGTTCCCAAGTGTGAGGAACTTTAGAATTGTTTTAGAAGGATGCTTCTGTCCTGAGTGAAGTTATAAAAAAACACTAAAATGATATGGTTATAATTAGGAAATGGTGGGGGGGGAGGGATAGAGCAGATAACATATTTGTTAGCTGAGTGATTTTTGAAAACTCTCTTCAAGGTGAAAATCATAAGCCAACCCTTTGCCTGTCTTTCTGGAACATACAATCAACTCTTGATTATGAAGGGAGCAGTGGTGTGGATAATTAACAAAGAGTGGCTAGTTTCCTAAGCTTTTCTATTAGCATGGGTGAAGGCAGTGGTTGGTTCAGGTCATTTAGCGAACAGAGGAGAGAGTCTCCTTTCTCCTCAAACCTTCAACCTTCAACACTTTCCTCCTTTTTCTCATTCTAAGTTATAACTTATTTCACCAAGAAAATAGAAGTAAACAGAAAAGAATTCTCATTTGTTCCTATCAACACACCATTCAATGTATTGAATATATATACACAAACTTTGCCTTCCCTCTTTTGCTGTAGATGAAATGCATGTTTTTCTAGCTATACTCCCTTGTCCTCCTCCGGTGACTTGGTCATAGGATCCTGTCTCTCTCTGGCTTAATGAAGGACATTGCTCCAGCAAATTTTCTTTCTCTCTCTTGCTTCATCATTTCCTGCTTTTACCAGATTATTCTGATATATATGTAAACTTTCTCCTGTCTTAAAAAACACACAGCCAAAAACACCACCCCACAAAACCTCTCTTTATTCCACTTATCTGCTCTTTAGGAGAAACCTCTAGAAAGGGCTGTCCTATACTTGCTATAGTCCCTTGGGCCTCCATTAACCTTTGAACACAATTGCCTATTCTGAAACAGCTCTCATAAAGGATTCCTGACATATGTGGCTAAATGGAATAGGCAATTGTTAATCCTTGCTTATTCAAGCTTTCAGTATCATTTTACACAGATAATACTTCTTCATTCCTAACACTTCACCTGGTATCTAGGATGGACACCACTTTATCTTGGTTCTCCTACATCACTAGAGATGCCTTAGTCTCATCTCACCACTCTGACCTCTAAACTTTAGAGTGCAGATCCCTACAATTCCCTATTTATCTTCTCAGTCTAGTGGTTTTATTATCTCTATGCCAAGAACTTCTTTGGAAGTTTTTTATCCAGATATAAACAGCTTGTTTTTAACTTTCCTCAAGTCTCAAATGTTGATTTTACAGGTCTTTCTTGACTAGTCTATATAGAAGAACAAGCCTCCCCCATCACTCTCTAGCTCTCTGAGCTTCCTTTATTTTTCTCCTTAGCTCTAATTAACATTTCACATACTGTATTTATTTGCTAGTTTTAAAGTGGGAATGTAGACACCCTAAGGTCGGGGTCTTTATTTTGTTTACTGTTGGATCTCCAGCACCTAGAAGGGCACTGGGCCATAAAAGAGGTCCAGTAAATATGTGTTGAATGGATGGATGAATGGATAGTGAGGGAGACACACAGTTCCTTATGTTGCTTAAAAGTTGTAGGGGCTGGAGTTGTATCATATTTGGGAGGTAGGATGGGAAGGGGGAAAAGGATATGTCTGTGGGAAGAGAATCAGGATCATGGTCCATGTGCCAGCTGGATGGTACCAAAAGATAGTCCTTGGAAGGGGATTCTCACTGTCTGCACCATTCAATTTCAGCTTTTCTGCTAAGCCTAGGTGTGGCCTCAAATGTTTTTTCTATATAGCACTCTAAGCCACCCTTCCCAACCAATCGGAGTTGGCACAGAAAATGAAATATATTTGTGAACTCTACTCTGGTTCAGCATCCTCAATATATGGATAAAGAAACTGAAGTTAGAAGAACATAAGTAATTCTCCATTTTGCTATTCTGTTAGTTTTGCAGTAGAACCAGGATTAAGACAGAGGTTCAGGCTTTCATTTCTATATCCTGTGGCCTTAGAAAACTCTTTTAATAGTATGAGTCAGGAGGGTGGAATATAGAATATTTTTAATTAAAAAACCTCATTGCCTTATTTCAATCGCATTGCAGCTGCTGATTTTCATATACATAATATGTTGTTATTTTTTCTTCTGCCTCTCTTTGTAAGCCAAAAATACCTCTTTAAAAGAAGAATATGTCTCCATCTTTTTTTCTTTTTCTTTTAAACATGTTATTGAAGAAGTTACAATTTGTGACAGATAGACTTCAAGAACACATAGAGCCATTCAATCCTGGAAACAGTTTCTCCCAATTAGCAAAGCTCCGATTTGCTTTTCTACTGACCAGAACATTGAAGTGTTTCCCATCTCCACATGAAGATATACGAGTTGGTTATTCTGATGCCTAAAAAATCTATCAGCCATCCTTTTGCCGTAGGATTCACTTTATTGTCACTTTGACAGAACTAGGATTGCCTTCCAAGAACTCTCACTTGGTGCCATCCTATACCTAAGAGAGAGGAAGGGGCACCTGTGTGTTCTGTCTGAGCTGTCCTGAACTAGAAAGTCTCCAAGTAATTTCAGTTCAAACTCTATGATTGGGAATGTCTAGTATTTTAATTATAGTCTTTGCAATAAAGACTTCTGATAAAAATGTATATATAAGATATTAAAACATTCTTCCAGTGTACATTTCTGGAGAATCTGCATATATTTCATATTTATTTCTTCTAAAGGTTCTAGTATTCATATAATACTCAAACTACATTTACATTGTGCACTAAGCCCAACAAGATAAATGCATACATTTCACGTAGAAAAACAGTAAGATTATTTTCCCATGGAAAAATCCCAGCTAGCATCACCTCATAAAATTCACCTACTTCGGGTTTTAGTTTAATTCAAAATAATCTTGCAGGTTTCCCCACTTGCTTTGTCTTATTATAATTCTGTGAGGAAATACTATTCTTATATGAGGTATTCAGGAAATGAGGCATTTCAACTGCAATCTTTCCAAATATCTATAGAAACTTCTACAATTGAGAGGCAGAGAAAAGGCTAGTTCTCATCTCACTTCTTGGTTAGACAGCTGAACAATGTTGTTTGTTAAAAGAAATATAAGGGTGTGACATAAGGGGAGATATTAGAGATATTTAGAGATAATTCAACTTTAAGCATGGAACCATAATTACAAGATGAAAACATATGGCCTGCTTAAATTTGTATTTTTTTAAAACAATTTTTCCCTACCCCAGAATTCCATGTAAAAGAAATTGGAACTTTTGGGTTGTGTATATGGACTGGTTATAATGGCACCTATTCTTCAAGAAAAGTATCAAAATATGATACAATTATATAACTGGCAATAATGTGCTTTGAATATTTTTAGTGTCAGTAACCTAAGTAATCACAGCAAAGAACTACCAGTTTGTGGAAGCAAGCATGTTTTGTGCTTCATGTAACAAAGTGGCTACTGTGTCTTACTCATCATCAGTCCTAGCACTGAAGTTGGTACTTTGTCTTTCATTTTTTGAATGGAAATAATTTAAATAGCATTTTGAATAAATATGCTTGAAATACATTATTCCATGCATAATCCTGGAATTGTTTGTATTGTTTGGAATAGCTGAACTCCTTTTCTCAAATTTCTGATCTCAGATATATAATCTAGGAATTTTATTTTAGAACTGAAAGGGGACATTTAAAAATCATCTAATTCAATCGTTCCATTTTGCTTTTCTGTCTTTTACTTTTAATTTATGTGATTTTTATATTTGTCATAGACACTCTTTCATTTTTATTTTATTTTTCCATCTGTCTATTCTTGCTCTTATCCTTTTAGAACAAATGCAACGAAATAAGCTAGTTCCCGCTTTCTAGATGAAGCTTCCAGTAAGCCAAACACCTGGTACAAAGAGTTAAAGTAACTGAATAGTGATTTGTTTGTTCACCCTGGCCAAATTTTCTGACTTCCTTCTTGACTGGGTTGACAGTTTTCTGACTCATACTATCTGACTTAGTCCCTTTAGGGAGCTGATTTGGCTAACTGAATTTTGTTTCGCCGGCATCTCTGTAATCTTTCACTAATTGCTTCAACGTGTCTCTGCGTGCAAGCAGCTAGGTTTTCTTTTACAAAAGAGTTATCTTCCTCTTGTACCTATCACATTCATCTTTCTGTCCTTTCAGCATCACGGGCAGTGCTTTTTAACCAGTAGTTTCTCAGTATTTGGTTAATTCTTTAGTCCCTATCTGATCTTAATTTCTGTTTATTTGAGATCTGTATCTCAAATACATCTTTGCCAAAAATTAGGGCCTCATCTATGTGGTTCTGAAACACATTACTCTGGAGTCTTAACTAGATCATTTTAGATGTTCCCAGCTCTTTCAAAGTCTTCCCAAACGTTGGGGTCTTTGAAGACCTCATATTTTGGGGGCTTCATCTGGTGTCAGAAATGCTTTTGACAGTTGTAAAATACTCCAGTGTTCCAAGAAAGTTCTTTTCCTTTGCATTTCTTAGATTTATTGGAATTCCAAAATTACTTTTCCACTAAGTATTTCTCTTATGCTTATAGATGAAAATTTCTAAATAAAAGATACCTTAAGGAAACGTAGGTAATTAAACCCCAAATCTCCTTTTGTTAATAATGAACCATTACAAAGGATAGAAGACAATGCTGGTATTTAAGAACACTGAAGGGAGTGCAAGAAGTGGAAATCTTGTAGTTATCATGCAGAATTCGAAATTGGATGTAGACCAATCTCTTCATTATATCTATGAGGAAACTAAATCAAAGAAAGATTAAGTTTATTGTCGAGGACACACACTAGTTAGTGACCAAAGATTCTTCAGACTCCTATACTTATGCTCTTTTGATTCCACTGTCCTGGGAGGGAAATCATAGCCTCCTCAGATATTCACGTCTCTCCCACTCTATTCTTGCACTTTCCTCTGTGAGGGTACATCATAAATGACCAGTGCCCCTCTAAATCTTTTCCTAAAACAATTAAAAGAGATACCCGTGAATGGTGCTGCTGAGCTGGCTATGGTTAAATGTGAGAGGCTGGGCAATGGTATGTGGTGAGGAGTTAAATGTGGGAGGCTTCATGCATCATGTTCATCTAATATTTTCAAAGTTTTTTTAAAAAACTTCACCAAGTTGCTTGGGTTTTTATAGCAAAGATTAACCCCCATAAACATCAACTCTTCAGAAATTGTTTACTTCCTATTCTATTTTACAGGCGTGTATTTCAATTTGGGGTGCTTTACCTGTCAGAAATAGCAGAAAGAGCTTTTGCACTTTAAGCAATCTTCCCCAAACCCTGTCCAGTAGACGCACAGTGAGAGCAATTTTGAAGCAATCCTTGTTTTGCCTTCCCTTTACCCTTTCATCCCAGATATAGCTTTCAGCTAATTAGCTCTTCCTGACATTACACTGAGAGTTATACTGAGCTCTACCTAGAGACGCGGATTGGAGGAGGCCATACAGCTCTAGCTTTGCTGGGATTTATTTGTAAAACCCATGTTGTGTTTAGCTACTTCACTCTTAATATTTCAGTAGCCCAGTTCCCATGATTTCAAGTTTCTAATGAACTGAAACTTACCATTTCCACATTAGGTCAGCCCTTTACTCTGATTTTCGCCTCTTATCCTTAGGTATTACCAGTCCCAAGTGGTAATGAAATCCATTTTTATTTGCATTTTTAAAACGTGAAGAAATGGAATGTCAGCATAGAATCACTGGACTTCTTTCTATAGGCACTTTATCTAAAGATTAAAAAGCAATGAAAGAACAAGGACCCCCTCAATATTTTTAGCATACAGTGTACTTTGTAAAGCAGCAAATCAGAGAACTGTGCTCTGCCTGACCTTCAGAGAGGAATGAAGCCAATTAATGTACAATTACAGACAGCAGTGCTTTATTTGAAGGGTCTTTTACAATGAAACTTTTTAACAGGATAATTGTAGACATCTGCTTCATGTACCTTAGCAGCGACATAGCCAGTATTTGCTAAGATCTTCTGAGCTTTTACAGCTTTACACAAAAGGACATATTGGCAATTCCATTTTCTATATAATAGGCAGACTATGCAAAATACTAAGCTAGAATTCAGCATTGTTGTAGAAATGCTCAATGTCACCAGAGCGATTGACTCGTTCCACCTGGCTTTCAGACATTTGGAGAAGCAAAACATATGTACCTTAATTGCAAACTGTAGGCTTAATGAACATGCAGGCATTGTGTTATACCAAATGCAACAATCCACACGATGGTAAGCTACTTAAGAACATGTCACAATGTTTGGTTTTTAAGAGGTTTGCCTTTGGCAATGTTTCAAAGAAGAATGTGTTTTTTATATTTGCAGTCCTGTGAACCAATAACAGTGTTCGGCATATGAAGCTGGTATTCATTTTAAATTGCTGTGTCAATATTTTTGTTTAAAAGCAGGTTTGATTCCCTCTGTGGACTTTGTTGAAGCCTTCTATCACTGCTTTTTATTTGAGTTTGATTTAGCTACTTTCCCCCCCTGATTTTGTGTTTTGCAGAATGGCTTTCATGAAAGCCTTCTGATTGAGTTGGGGGGACAAAGTTGCTATGTGAATTTCAAAGCCCAGAAAATGTAAAAACGGGAAAAACAGTTGCTGAAGGCATCAGAGAAGTGACTGCAATCAAGCCGTGTTGGTTGTGTGACCTTGAAGCTTCCCAGAATAGCCACCACATTTGGCATAATGGAAAGCCAGGATTCAAGTGCCTGAGGATGACTTCACCACCAGCAGCCCTCTTCCTCCTACTGAGATGTCTCTAGGCTTTAGTCCAATATTTAGTTCACTTTTAGGAATCCAGAAAATCAGGCTTTTGTTGTTTAAAAAAATACATAATAAAGACAGCTATTATGGAATATTGCATAACTGATTTAAACTTAATGTGATGTCAAAACAAATTTCCCCAGCAGATGAGAGAATGCTTTATCTAGCACGGATACAATTGCTTGGTAGCTGCTGTGTGCTCTTCCAACAAATTGTTGGGCAATTCTGTCATAATTCTCCATCCCAGGCACATTTCTGTGGGGTAATTAAAATGGTCTTTTTATAATGGCAGTATGAAACAGTATGCATCATCTGTACACGCTGAGCTGAAAAAACATTGTATTCATAAATTAAATTGGACGTTTTGAAAGGTTAACACAAAAAGCTGCTTTGCTTTCGGTAACCAATTAGGAAAAGAGGATTTCAGGTAATTAAAATCTGTGAAGTGAACATTTCTCATTTGGAACCTATTAAAAAGAATATAAGGAAGGGAGGATTGTCAGAAGATGGTGAAGAAGGAAGCTCCAGGAATCAGTTCCTCCACCAGAACAACAATTAAACAGGCAGAAACTGTCTGAATCAACTACTGAAACTTCAGAGTCCAGTAGAACACTGTACAGCATCGAGAGAAGAGTGGGAGGAAGAGGCTGGTAATTTATGGTAAGTACCCGTAAATTGCGGTTACCATTGCCCAGCCCCCATTCTCATGGCAGGCAGCAGTGGGGTAGAGTCTGGCATAGCTTGTTGGTACAAGAAAGGGACATAAAAATCCACTCCCACAAGGTCTGGGGTGGGCACGGGCTGATTGCTCTTCATGGCTTTTAATTAGCTGTGTCAGATTGCTGTGGGCCCAGCTCTGAAGATGGCCATTGTTCCAACCCACCTCAGATAAAGGTGGCAGAGGAGACTTAAAGACAAAATGCTTCCTCAGAGCTGCGGAGGACAGTTAAAGGGCTTCATTCACTGGGCAGGTCTAGAAAGAACAGCTGCAGGGAGCCGTGGAACAATCTCTGGGTGCCCTTCTTGGCTCCTCCCTCATTGCCTCCCCCAGGCAGTTTGGAGATGGCCAGTGGTCCTTTTGTAGTCCCTGGTCTTGTTCCAGCTGGGAAAGATTGACTTAGTAAACTCCTTGCTGGCTTGCCAACACCCTCCCCCACAGAATTTTTCTTCCAGACACAAGCAGCTTGAGACAGTGAAAGCAGTATAAGAAACAACTGAGATGGGGTCTGGGGCAAAGCCTTACCTGCTTTAATTACAGGAGTGGAACACCTAGGAGAGGTAGAAGGTCTGTTTCCTGGAACGTAGAAGGGGCTATCAATTTCCCTAAACTGGGGAACTCCTAAGGGCACTAGCAAGAACAAGCCCAGGACTAGACACAGGCCCAGGAAAGACAGGGAACAACTTGCACTTTGCTTTCACCTTAGGTGGACCTTCCTGGTAGGACAGATGATGCTCAAGAAAATCTCTATTATATCACCAGTTGATTACAAACTCCAGAAACAGAATCTTAGGAAATAAATCCCAGAATTATCATTTAAGTATTAAATGTGCAGTGTGCAATAAAATATTGTGAGACAAACAAAGAAGAACAAGAAATGATGGATCATCCAAAGGGAGAGGATAAAAATCTAGAAAATACAAATGAAGATGTCCAGACTGTGGAAATACTGAACAAAAACTTTAAAGACATGATCTTCAATATGCTCAAGGAGACATAGGAAGATACAGAGAAAGAAAAAAAGGATATTAGAAAAACAATGAATGAACAATATGAGAATCTCAATGAAGAGATGGAAATTTTTTAAAAAGAACCAAACAGAACTAGTGATATTGAAGACCACAATAACTGACTTGAAAATTTCACCAGGAGGATTTCAACAGCAGATAGGAGCTGCCAGAAGAAAGAATCAGTGAACTCAAAGACAATACAATTGAAGTGAGTCAGGCTGAGGAGCAGACAGAGAGAGGAGTTAGAAAAAGTAAGAATGTCCTAAGAGACCTCTGGAACACCATCAAGTGCACCAATATGCATAATATGGGGATTCCAGAAACCGAAGAAAGAAGGAAAGGCTTAGAAGGAATATTCAAAGAAACAATGATAGAAAACTTCCCAAACTTAGCAAAAGATGTGCATATGTATATCCAAGAAGCCCAGAGAACACAGGACAAGATAAACTTAAAGAAAAATATGCATCATCACATACTGATCAAACTGTCAGATGCAAAGTCCAAGGAGAGAGTTCTGAAAACTGCAAGAGCAAAGCAATACGTTATGTATAAGGGAGTCCAACTAAATTAAATGCTGGTTTCTCATCAGAAACCATGGAGGCAAGAAGGCAGTTGGTTGATACTGAAAAGCTAAAAGAAAACAATTGCCAACCAAACATTTTATATCCATTGAGACTTCCAAAAATGAGAGAAAGATTAAGACATGTTAAATTTTAACCTCATGAAAAGGGACTCTATATGGTACAATACAAAAAAATTAAATAAATATGAAAGTAGACATTAATGGTAGAATTGAGGGACAAAAGTATACGATTTATAAAGAACAAATAGCAAAATGGCAAAAGGCAGTCCTCATTATCAGTAGTGATTTTAAATGTAAATAGATTAAGCTTACCAGTCAAAGGGAAAGATTGGGAGAATGAATTAAAAAAAAAAAGCATGATCCAACTATATGCTGTCTACAAGAAACTCACATTAAATTCAAATACATAAGGAGATTGAAAGTGAAAGTATAGAAAAAATATATCACATAAGTAGTAACCAAAAGAGCTTGGGTAGCTATACTAATATCAAAACAGGCTTTAAGTAAAAAAATGGATACAAAAAGGAAGCGGATGTGGCTTGAAAGATTGAGCTCCCGTCTGCCACATGGAATGTCCCAGGTTTGGTTCCCGGTGCCTCCTGGAAAGGATGGGCAAGACAGTGAGCTGATGCAACAGGCTGGCACGATGGTCTGGCATGACAGGCTGGTGTGGCAAGCAGGCACAGCAGGGTGACACAGCAGGATGACGCAGTGGGATAACGCAGCAAGGAGAAATAAAGAAGAAACACAGTAAGAGACACAACAAAGCAGGAAGCAGAAGTGGCTCAAGCGATTGAACACCTCTCTCCCACATGGGAGGTCCCAGGCTGGGTTCATGGTGCCTCCTAAAGAGAAGACAAGCAGACATAGAGAACACACAGTGAGTGGAAACAGAGAGTGGACAATGAGCGTAAAATAATGGGAGAGGGGAGAAATAAATAAATAAAGTGAATCTTTAGGAAAAAGGAAAAAAAATAGATACAAAAGACAAAGATATTCATTATACACTGATTAAGGGCTAAATTCAACAAGAAGAGATAAAAATTAAAAATATATATTAATTGAACAACAGAACCCAAAAGTATATGAAACAAATATTGACACATTTGAAGAGAGAAATAGACAGTTCTACATTAATAGTAGGAGACTTCAATATATCACTTTCAGTAATTGAAAGAACATGTAAACAGATCAGCAAGGAAATAGAACACATCAATGATACTCTAAACTGAGACTGAGTGTGAAGAAGGACTTCACAAATGCAGAATATATATATATATACACACATACACACACACACACACCAACAGTAGGAAAGGTCTTTCCCAGACCCACAGATCCACTCTCTTCCATTCACAGCAGCAAATTACAACACCATACATATCCAGGCATAGGGATCCAAGTCCACAGAGACCCTGGCGGGGAAAAGAGAGAGAGAAGGGGAGAGACTGCAGTAAAACTGTAGCTGGAAAGTGCCGTGATCACTCAATCCAGTTTCTGTTGACTGGACCTCCTAAACACAAAACAGACTTTTCTGGAGTGACCCACCTTCCTGGATTGACCCCATCTGGCTCCTCAGGGCAGGATAAAGTTACAGGGTAGAAACCAGAGGCAGAAAAGAATCACAGAGAAAAAAAAAAGGGTGGTGGGGTGGGGGGTTTCCCAGAACTGAAAAAAAGTAAGGAAAACAGATGATCGAGTGAAGGAGAGAATTTAAACTTATCAGGGGCGCTGGGGAGAAAATTCTGCACAAAAACAAACAAAAGAAATCAAGATCCTTGAGAAGGAACACAAGAAAGGAAGATTGCTCCTGATGGTGAAACAATTACACAAAAGTTGCAATCTTAACAATTGTACCACATATCTAGGGTAAGAGTCACATGAAGAAGAGCTGAGAAAATCTGATCAGTTAAACACAGGCTACTCTAAAAGTCTAGAATAAGTTGGAACAAGCATCAAAGAAGAGCCTTAACACAAAGCCAGTCAAAAATAAAACCCTAGATAGGAGGGAGAAGCTGACCTTCAGAATTAACTCATCAAGATAATCAGAGGAGAGTGGATGCAGCTCAAGTGGTTGAGAACCTGCTTCCCACATAGTTTCCAAGTTTGGTCCCTGGTGCTTCCTAAAAACAAAAACTAACAACAAGCAAATAAATGCAAAAACCAACTCAGAGGAGCCAATGTAGCTCAGTGGTTGAGTGCCGGTTTCCCACATACACAGTCCCAGGTTCAATCCCCAGCTTGGCAATTTAAAAAAGAAGAACAAACAAACAAACAAACAAAAAACCCCATGATAATCAGATGCCTAGACATCAGCAAAAATTTACAAGCTACACTTAGACACAGGGAGATATGGTTCAGTCAAGTGAACAAATTAAAACTTCAGAGTAGATACAGAATTTAGAACAACTAATCAAAGAAGATCAAATAAATATCTGAAATCAATTGAAGGAGATTAAGGAAAATATGCATAAAGAGATAAAGAATATGAAGAAGACAATGTGTGAGCATAAAGAAGAATTTGAAAGTATAAAAAGAAATTTAACAGAAATAATGGGGATGAAAGGCATAATAGTAGAGATTAAAAATACACCAGAGGCAAATATCAGCAAATTTGACTAGGCAGAAGAAAGGATCAGGGAACTAGAACACAGGGCAATCAAAATCATACAGTCAGAAGAACAGATAGAGAAATGAACAAATTTAGCAGTGTCTCAGGGATTTGTGTGACAGCATGAAGCATACAAACATAAGAATCATGGTAGAGTCAGAAGGAGATGTAAGGGGAAAAGGAGCAGAAAGAATATTTGAGGAAATAATGGCCTCAAATTTCCCAACTCTTATGATAGACATAAATACACATTTCCAAAAAGTGCAAAGCACTCCAAACAGAATAAATCCTAAAAAACCTACTCCAAGACATCAGATTGTCAAATGCCAAAGATAAAGACAGAATTCTGAAAGCAGCAAGGGGAAAGCCATTCATTACATACAAGGGATCCTCAAAAACTTCAAGTGCCAATTTCTCATCAGAAATCATGGAGGTGAAAAGGCGGTGGTATGACATATAAGATACTGAAAGTGAAAATCTGCCAGCCAAAATTTCTTTATCTGGCAAAACTGTCCTTCAAAAATAATGGGGAGTTTAAAATATTTGCAGATAAACAGAGAGTGAGAGAGTTGACAACAAAAGACCTGCCCTATGAGAATTACTAATAAAAGTTCTGTAGGTAGAAAGGAAAAGACAGAAGATAGTAGCTTGAGTAGTTTGAAGAAATGAAGATTATCAGTACGGGTAACTAAAAGGGTAAATACAAAATCCACTAGTACTGTATCATCAATATGTAGCTCTACTCTGTAATACCTATCAGAATCAGAATATAATTGAACAAGGAAAAGACTTATTTCCTGAAATGGATATGCAAAATGTAAAGTGGTAAAGTGGGACAAAAACAACATAAGGATGGGGAACAGAGGGTTATGGGAGCAGAGAACATGAATGCTATTTAAACTAATTGGTAGCTTTTCAAATTAGTAGGTTATAAATGTAGTTGTGTAATATAACTCCCAAGGTAACCACAAAAAAGTATTTAAAATATAAACAGATACAAAAAATGAGGATGGGATCAGTCAGATACATCACAAAATATAACTTTATAGAAAGGGATGCTGCAGTAAAATAAAAGAGACAAAAAAGATGTGACATATAAAAACCAAAGGAAAAGTAGGTTCAGGCTTTATAGTAATAATACTGAATTTTAGTGGATTAATATCCTGAATCAAAAGACATAGAGTGGAAGGATGGATAAAAATGTTTGATCTAACTATATGTTGTATACAAGCAACTCATTTTAGGCCCAAATACACAAACAGGTTGAAAGTGAAAGGTTGGGAAAATATATTCCATGCAAATAGTACCAAAAACAAAACAAAACAAACAAACAAAAAACCAAACCTGGGGAAGCTATATACTAATATTGGACAAAATAGACTAGAAGTCAAAATCTGTTATAAGAGACAAAGGACACTATATATTAATAAAAGCTGTAATCGATCAAAAAGCAGTAAAAATAATAAATATTTAGGACCTTAACCATGATGCCCCAAAATACATGAGGCAAACACTGGAAAAAATGAAGGGAGAAACAGAGACCTCTACAATAATAGTTGAAGAGACTTCAATACACCACTCTCTTCAATAGATAGAATATCTAGACAGAAGATTGATAAGGAAACACAGAACTTGAATAATATGGTAAATGAACCATACCTAACAGGCATTTACAGAACATTTCACCCCAAAATAGCAGACTATACATCCTTCTCAAGTACATATGGATCATTCTCCAGGATAGGCCACATGTTGGGTCACAAAGCAAGTCTCGATAAATTGAAAAAGTTTAAAATTATACAAAGCATCTTCTTTGACTTAATGGAATGAAGCTAGAAATCAATAAAAGGTGAACTGGAAAATGCACAAATACATGGAAATTAAATAACACACTCTTAAACAATCAATGGGTCAAAGAAGAAACTGCAAGGGAAATCAGTAAATATCTTGAGACAAATGAAAATGAGTACACAATTTATCAAAACTTAGGGATGCTGCAAAGGCAGTGCTGAGATGGAAATATATAGCCATAAATGCTTACCTTAAAAAGAAGAAAGAGTTAAAAATAAAAACCTAACTGCATACCTGGAGGAGCTAGAAAAAGAACAACAAACTAATCCCAAAGGACAGTAGGGAAAGAAATAAAGATCAGAGCAGAAGTAAATTAATTGAGAATAAAAAACAATAGAGATAATTAACAAAACCAAAAATAGATTCTTTGAAAAGAACAATAAAATTGACAAACCCTTAGCTAGACTGACAAAAAAAAAAAGAGAGAAAGAGAGAGAAGATGCAAATAAATAAAATGAGAAAAGAGAGAGGGGTGTTACTACTGACCCCACAGAAATAAAATGGATCATAAAAGTATACTATGAAAAAGGGTATCCCAACAAATTGAACAACATAGATGAAATAGACATATTCCTACAAACACACAAACAATCTACACTGAGTCTAAAGGAAATAGAAGATATTAACAGACCAGTTACAAGTTAAGAGATTGATTTAGTCATCAAAAATCTCCCACAAAATAATTCCATGACTAGACGGCTTCACTGCTGAATTCTACCAATTCTACCAAGAAGAATTAAAAACAATCCTACTCAGTCTTCCAAAAAAAATTGAAGAGGAGGCTATACTACCTTTCTATGATGCTAACATCAGCCTAATACCAAAGCCAGATAAAGATACTACTAGAAAAGAAAATTACAGACCAATTTATCTTATGAATATAAGTGCAAATTTCCTCAACAAAATACTTGCAAATTGAATCTAACAGGTAATTGTATAGTTAAAAGAATTATACACCATGATCAAGCAGATTTTATCCTAGGTATGCAAGGGTGGTCAACACAAGAAAATTAATTAATGTAATACACATCATTAATAAAGTGAAAGGGAAAAAACTACAGGATCACCTCCATTGATGAAAAAAAGGCATTTGACAAAAATCCAGCATCCTTTTTTGGTAAAAATACTTAGATATATAAGAGTAGACGAAAACTTCCTCAACGTTATAAAGAGCATATATGAAAAACTTATAGATACCATCATACTTAGTGTAGAAAGAGTGCAAGTTTTCTCTTTAAAATATGGAACAGAACAACGATGCTCACTGTCTCCACTGCTATTCAACATTGTAGTAGAAGATTTATCTAGTACAGTAAGAGAAGGAAAGGAAAAATAAAAGGCATACAAATTGGAAAGGAAGAAGTAAAACTTTCACTATTTGCAGATGACATGATCCTATATATAGAAAGCCAGAAACATCTACAACAAAGCTACTCAAGCTAATAAATGAATCAGCAAAGTGGCAGGTATAAGATCAACACCCAAAAATCAGTAGTGTGGATACTTATATGCAAAAGGATTACACCATGTACAAAAATTAACTCAAAATGGATCAAAGACCTAAATATAAAAGCCATGATCATAAAACTTCTAAAAGAAAATGTTTATTTCGGATCTTGTATTAAGCAAGTGTTTGTTAGAATTTACACCCAAAGTATAAGCAATGAAAGAAAATATATATTAATGGAACCGCATCAAAATAAAAAACTTTTGTGCATAGAAAGACTTTGTCACTAAAGTGAGAGAACCACATAGTCAATGGGAGAAAATATTTGGAAACCACATATCTAATAAGGGTTTAATATCTAGAATAAAGAAAGAAGTCTGCAACTCAACAATAAAAAGACAAACAACTCAACTTAAAAATGAGCAAGAGACGAATAGAAATTTTTACAAAGGGCATATACAAATGTCTAAAAAGCACATGAAAACAAAACTCAACTTTGCTAGCTATTAGAGAAATGCAAATCAAAACCACAATGAGATATCATTTCACACCCACTAGAATGGCTACTATTAAGAAAAACAGATATCTGCAAGTGTTGGAGAGGATGTGTATAAATAGGAACACTCATTCATTGCTGGTGGGACTGTAAAATGGTGCAGCTGCTGTCAAAGACAGTTTGGCAGTTCCTCAGGAAGCTAAGTATTGAATTACTATATGGGCTAGCAATTCCACTTCTATATATATATCCAATAACTTGTAATTAGGGGGTCAAGCAGATATTTCCACATCAATGTTCATGGTGACATTATTCACAGTTTCCAAAAAATGGAAGCAACCCAAGTGTCCATAGACAGATGAATGGATAAACAGCATGTGGTATATACAGAAAATGGAATATTATTCAGCCATAAACAGAATGAAGTCCTGATGCATGTGACAACATGCATGAACTTTGAGGATATTATGCTGAGTGAAATAAGCTGGCACAAAATGACAAATATTGTATGATCTCACTTATATGAACTAATTACAATAAACAAAGTTATTGTGTTAGATCTAGAATATAGGTCACCAGGGGATAGAATGGTGTTAGAAATGGGGTGTTGATGCTTAATTGTACAGAATCTCTATTTAGGTTGTTTGTAAAAGTTTGGAAATGTATAGTGGTGATGGTAGCATATTATTGTAAATGTAATGAACTGTGCTGAATTATATAGGTGAATGTGGTTAAAAGGGGAAATTTGGGGTCAGATGTATTACTAGTATAACAATTTAAAGGTAAAAGAAAAAAAACAAAATGAGATACCACTCCACACTCAGGAACCCTCATGCATTGCTGGTAGAAAAGTAAAATGGTGCAGCTACTGTAGAAGACAGTTAAGCATGGAATGACCATATGACCTAGCAATTGCATTTCAAGGCTTATATCCAAATAATTGAAAACAGGGATTCAAACAGATACATGTACGTCAATGTTTGTAGCAGCATTATTCACAAAAGCAAATGATGGAAACAGCCCAAGTTTCCATCAACAGATGATTGAATAAAAAAATGTGGTACAATGGCATATTATTCAGCTATAAAAAGAAATGAATTTATGACACATGTTACAAAATGAATGAACCTTGAATACATTATACTAAGTGAAATGACATATTATGCTAAGAGAAATAAGCTAGACAGAAAAGGCCAACTAGTGTGTGATTCTACTTATAGTAAATATCTAGAGCAGGCAAATTAATATAGATTACAGGTTACCAGGTGCTGGGAAGATGGAGGAATGAGGAGTTATTATTTAATGGGTACAGCGTTTCTATTTGGGCTGATGAAAATGTTTGATCATGGATGGTGATAATAGTAACATAACATCGTAAATGTTATTAATGCCATTTAACATGATTAAAATGGCAATTTTTATGTCATATACATAAATAACATTTATATATAAATTTAAAAAAGGAAATTGCAGACCAATATCTCTTATGAATATAGATGCAGAAATCCATGATGTAATGCTAAGAAAACAAATCCAACAGTACATTAAAATAATGATACACCATAGTCAAGTGAGATTTATCCTAGGTATGCAAGGGTGGTTCAACAGAAGAAAATCAACTAATACAATATAGTACATCAACACAAAGAAGGAAAAAAAAACCTTATGATCATTTGACCTAGAAAAGGCATATGACCAAACCCAATATCCCTTATTGATTAAAAAACACATATAAAATTAAGAATAGAAAAATACTTCCTTATGTTAAATGGCACTAAAGAAAAACACACAGCTAACATCAAACATAACAGTGAAAGACTGAAACATTTCCCTCAAAGATTAGGAGCAAGACAAGGATGCCCACTGTCACACTGATATTCAAAATTGTACTAGAAATCCTAGCTAGAGAAATTAGGCAAGAAAAAAAAATTAGTAAAACGCATCCAAATTGGAAAGGAAGAGGTGAAACTTTCCCTATTTGCAGATGACATAATCCTATATATATCGAATATCCTGAAAAATTCACAACAAAGATCCTAAAGCTAATAATGAATTCAGGAAAATCGAGGGTTAAAAGGTCAAGATGCAAAAATTAGTAGTGTTTCTATACACTAGCAATGAATAATTGGAAGAAGAAATCAAGACAAAAAATCATGTACAATAAAAAAATAAGAATAAATAAAAAATAAAAATAAGAATAAAAAATAAAAAAATTGTACAATAGCAACTAAAAGGATAAAATGTGTCGGAATAAATCTAACTAAGGATGTAAAGAACGTGTATGCAGAGAACTACAACACATTGCTAAAAGAAATCAAAGAAGACTTAAATAAACAGAATCCAATCCATGTTTATGGATTGGAAGACTAAATATTGTTAAGATATCTACCCAAAATGATTTACAGGTTTAATGCAATCCCAATAAAAATTCTAACAACTTTCTTTGCACAAATGGAAAAGCCAGTCATCAAATTTATAAGGAGGGTTAGAGGCCCTGAATAGTTAAAGCTATCTTGAAAAAGAAGAATGAAGTTGGAAGACTCACACTTCCCAAATCTTAAAACTTATAACAAAGCTACAGTAATCAAAATAGCATTTTACTGGCACAAGGAGAAACATATAGACCAATGGAATTGAATTGAGAGCTCAGAAACCAAACCCTAACATTTATGGCCAAGTGATTTTGGACAAGGGGACAAAGACCAATGGATTGGGAAAGAATAGTCTCTTCGGCAATTAGTGCTGGGAAAACTCGATCTCCATTTGCAGAGGAATGAAGGTGGACACCTACTTCACATCATATACAAAAATCAATGCAAAGTGGATTTAAAAACTAGGAGAAAATATAGGAAAGCATCTTCAGGACATTTTGTTAGGAAATATTTTCTTAGCCTTAACATCCAAAACACAAGCGAGAAATGAAAAAATAAAATAAAATAAAATAAATGGTGCCTCATCAAATTAAAAAAATTTTCCATGTCCAAGGACTTTATCTGAAAGTAAAAATGCAACCTACACTACAGGGGAAAATATTTGGAAAACATATCTGATAAAGGTTTAATATCCAGAATATATAAAGAAATCCTTCAAATCAACAATTTTACCAACAAAACAAAACAAAACAAAACAAAAAAAAACAAACAAAAAACCAAAAATGAAACACCAACCCAAATTAAAAATGGGCAAAAGACTTGAATAGACATTTCTCCAAAGAAGGTATACAAATGGGCAAAAATCACATGAAAAGATGCTCAATATCACTAGTCACTAGGGAAATGCAAATCAAAACCACAATATGATATTGTTTCACACCCACTAGAATGGCTACTATTAAAAAAAAACAGAAAATCACAAATGTTGCAGAAGCTGTGGAAAAATATGAACAACTAATCATTACTAGTGGGAATATAAAATGGTGTGGAAGACAGTTAACATTTCCTTAGAAAGTCAAATATTAAGCCATAAAATATTTATTCAGCCATAAAAAGGAATGACATTCTGATACTTGTGACAATATGGATGAACTTTGAAGACATCCTGTTGAGTGAAATAAGCCAGACACAAAAGGACAAAAATAGTATGTTCTCACCGATATGAAATAATTAGAATAAGGAAACTCATATTATCAGAATCTAGAATATAGTTTACCAGGTGATGGAGTGTGGGTAGGGAATATGAAGTTAAGACTTAACATAAAATGGTTTCTATGATGCAAAAGTTTTGGTAATGGATGGTGGTAATGGTAGCACAATACTGTAACAATACTTAACAGCACTGAATTATGTATTTGAATGTGGTTAAAAGGGGAAATTTTAGGTTGTATATATGTTACTAGCATAAAAAGTTTTTAAAAATTCATAGAACTGTACAACACAAATAGTGAACCCTAAGTTAAACCATGAACTATAGTTAAAATTACAATTATAAACTGTTTTTTCCATTAATTGTAAATGAACCACACCAATACAAGGTGTTACTAATAGGGTGGTATACAGGAATCCTGCATTTTATGCATTACTTTTCTCTAAACCCACAACTTCTCTAATAAAAAAAAGAATATGCACAGAGTGAAGCAGGACATAAATATGGAAAGCAAGTGTTTCATGAATTTTGTTATGTATTAAATTAACTTTATACATGTAGGCAAGCATATAATCTGGGTGAGAAATAATATAAAATGTTATTATAGATAATACAATATTTAAATTATACTCTATGTGTATAAATTACCTATGTACATAATTTAGTTTAAATATTAGATACAAATTTTTAAAATATGCCTATTCTACATCTTGGGAAGTTCAGGTATTGTTTAGGTCTTCACAACTCAAAGTTTGGCCTATGGATGAATGCAGCATGTATACTTGTTAGAAATGCAGAACTCCACGCCCATCTCAGACCTAGTGAATCAGAATCTGCAATTTAATAAGATCTACAGGTGACCATATGTACATTAAAATCTAAGAAGCATGTTTTTTTGGGTGACTGCCCCATAGTAAGGTGAGTTTTTTTTTTTTTTTTTTTTTTTTTTTTTTTAATTTATTTTCAAAAAAAAAAAACAATAAAAAAAAAAAAAAAAAGAAAAAAAAAAAAAAAAAAAACCCAGATAAATGGGACATCATTAAAATTAAAACCTTTTGTGCATCCAAGGATTGTATCATGAAAGTAAAATTACAACCTACAGAATGGTAAAAAACATTTGGAAACCACCTGTCTATAAAGATTTATATCTAGGATAAATAAGGAAATTCTGCAACTTAACAACAAAAAGACAAACAAGCCATTTTAAAAATGGGGCCAAGGACTGAATGGAGATTTTTCCAAAGTATGTATATAAATGGCCAAAAAGCACCTGAAAAGTTGCCATCATTAGCCATTAGGAAACTACAATGGGATACCTTTTCACAGGCACTGGAATGACTACTATTTAAAAATTGGCAAACAAGTGTTGGAGAGAATGTTGGCATATGGGAACATTTATTCATTATTGATGGGAATGTAAAATGGTGCAACAGTTGTGGTAAACAGTTTGGAGTTTCCTTAGAAGGTTAGTAGAGAATTGCCATATGACTCAGCAATTCCACTTCTAGGTAGATACCCCAAAGAATTGAAAGCAGGGACTTGAACAGATATTTGCACACCAGTGTTCATAGAAGCATTATTTACAATTGCCAAAAGATACAATAAACTCAAGTTTCCATCAACAGATGAATGGACAAACAAAATGTGGTATATACACTCATGGAATATTATTTTTTCGTAAAAAAGAAATGAAGTTCTGATACATTGGACAGCCTTGAAGACATCATGTTGAGTGAAGTATACAGACACCAAAGGACAAATACTATATCATCTCACTGATGTGGAATAATTAGAATAAGACAATCCATAGAGTCAGAAACTTGAATACAGCTTACCATGGGTTGGGGTGGGGATAGGGAGTGGGTAGTTAATGCTCAGTTGGTATACAGATTCTATTTGGGTTGATGGAAAAGTTTTGGTAATGTATGGTGGTGATGGCAGCACAAAATTGTGAATGTAATTAATACTATTTAATGGTATATTTGAAAGGAGCTAAAAGAGGAAATTTTAGTAGTATATATGTTACCACAATAAAAAAAAATTAAAACCCATAGAACTGTACAACACAAATACTAAACCCTAATGTAAAGTATGGGCTTCAGTTAATAGTATAATTATAATAATATTGTTTTATCAATTGTAACAAAAGTACTACAGTAATGCAAAGAGTTAATAATTAGGAAATCTTTGTGTGTGAGAAGGGTATATGGAAACCCTGTATTTTCTGCATGATTTTTCTGCAAACCTACAACTGCTCTAACTAAAATAAAAATCAAGTTTGTTTTTTAGGCCTAAAAAAGTAGTATCTTCTTGGCTAATTATGAGGATAATAACTGATTCTACAGAGTTTGTGGTACTCGATGTGTGTTCTAGAACAACTGACTTCCCATAATGGAGTAACAAAGGGAAACACTCAGATAATGGAGCCAATCTTCATTCCCAACAGAACCTTCTCCTAGGCACTTGTTGCATAACTTTTCTTTTTGTCTATATGGCAATATTCTTTCTTAATTTGGCATTTGCCTATCAAAATTTTATTTCTGGTTCCAGGGTGTAGTTTTATTTACTTACACTTTAGAAATCACCTTGGTGGTTTTTTTATTCCTTTTTTTGGAATAATATCCACTCTTTAAAATATTTTGAGGATTCTGACCCTGGCTATAGATACCAGACTTGTAATGTCTAGCAGAATTACCACTTACTCTCCTGGCTTCCTTGGAAAGATCCAACCGATGGTGTTTGGCAGAAGGGTTGGGGAGTCTGTTTACTCTTTGTCGAGCTATCCAATTTAGGGCACCTCTGATCAGAAAGCACCTCTGGTCCATAGTTCATTCCCCAATCCTGATGATTCTAGGGTGGTGATGTCTACTCCACCTCTAATTGAGAGGGGAAGATGGAAAGAACTATGGACTAGAGTCCATAGTAAGTCTATGGACTTACTAATATTCTACTATAGACATATTGTGATTCTAGCAATGGAAGAAATTACAGCATTGATGTGGAAGCAGTGGCCACTGGAGTCTCTGGGGGCAAGGATAGGGAAAAACAGTTGTAATATGGGGGCTTTTTCAGGACTTGGGAATCATCTTGAATGACACTGCAACGACATTGATATAGGCCATTTTATAATTATCACATAACATGCAGAACTGTGTGGAAGACAGTGTAGACTACAATGTGAACTATGGTCTATGCTTAATGGCAAAGCCCCAGGATGTGTTTATCAGTTGCAATGAATGTGCCACACTAATGAAGGGTGTTTATGTGGGAAGGTGTGGGAGGTGTGGAGAGTGGGGCATATGGGAATCCCTATAGTTTTTGTGTAACATTTATGTAATCTAAGTATCTTTTTAAAAAAAATTATTATTAAAAAAATTAAGTAATGCTACCATAAAAAAAAAAAAAGAAAAAAGAAAGCACCTCTGGATGACTGTCTGCCACACGATTACCTTTTGGTGGGTGTAAACCATAACTGCATGTAACTCTTAACTGGGTGAATCCTTAGATTTCCTGCCTATGATTCTTGCTTTCCTCGTTTGCCCTTCTGGCTACAGGCAAGAAGCTTGTGCTAGATACAGTATGCTAGAATATAAAATCCATTTTGCTTACTTACTCTTCAGTTTTTATATTATTATTAGAACACTGAAGTAACATATGCAACATACGCTTCTTTTTAGTTTTAACAGAGTTGCAAAGATGTATTGTTTTCCTGATGAAAGAAATAGTTATGATAAAGATGAAAATATATGACTTTTGGATAATTATTAATTTATTTTTATTATTTTTTGTTTACATGAAGTAAATCTATTTACAGAGTTTTCATTATAGGTATAGAAGAACTTGTTTTAGTGAAAGAAATGTTAGACAATAGTCAATAAAACACATTTAATTGTTAATTCTGGGCTCAGGAAAAGAAAATGCAATAAGTTGTAAGACATTAAATAAGGAATATCTCAAAAGGTTTTCATGATGATCATTTGGAAAGGTAACCATTTTCTAAAGTGGTTCACATTTTCTCACTTCCATTAAGGACTCCACACAAGAGATCTATGGCAGCTTTCTTTGTTTTTTTTAAGTAAACATTATTTCAACTTCAAAAAAAAAAAAATATAACAGATAAAAGGCAGCTTAACAAATTAAGTAATCTTTTCTCTAAAAAATTCTTTCCAGGAAGATTTATCTCATTTATTCCTAAAAACAAACTCAATTGTTTCTCCAGTGTTCAGAAAGATACATAAAGGAGCACAGACTGGTTAAACGACATGACCAAGGTCTACTAGTTAATGAAGAAAATGAAGGAAAAAATGCTTAATCGTATCCATATCTCATAAAATTAAACCTTATATTAGTTTTTTACCTTTGGCATTGAGATAGTACTTAATTTGCCTTTGCTACAAAAATGTTACAATATTACTGTTAACAATAGTCTTATGTTACATTATTTGTATTTTTCCCATGTATCACCATAGTCTTAACACCTTGTAGTAGTACATTCTTTTATTTATCGTATTAAGCACAATCCTCATCTACCACCCAAAACACTATGTTTTACAGTCCCTAGATCATCCTCTAGCTGTCTTTCAATTAACATGAACCTCTCTAGACTACCGCTTTCAGCCACAATCACATTTATAAATCAGCAGTTTGTTAGACTCATTATAATATGCTCCTATCAACTCTATTACCACATTAATACAATCAACCTTCTTAAATATTCTACATGCATTCAGTGTCAGCTCCCCCTTCTCAACCCACATTCTGTTTCCTGCTAAGCTATAATCTATATTTTAACTCCATAGGTTTACTCATCGTATTTAGTTCATATCAGTGAGACCCATGCAATATTCGTCCTTTTGTGTCTGGCTTATTTCACTCCACATAATATCCTCAAGGTTCGTCCATGTTGTAATGTACTTCCCCAGTTCATTTCTTCTTACAGTTGAATAGTATTCCATCGTATGTATATATCACATTTTGTTTATCCATTCATTGGTTGACTGGCACTTAGGTTGTTTCTATCTTGCAGCAATTGTGAATAATGCTGCTATGAACATCAGTGTGCAAATAATAGTTCATGTCCTTGCTTTCAGTACTTCTGAATATATTCCTAGTAGTGGGGTTGCCAGATCATATGGCAGTTCTATATTTAGCTTCCTGAGGCTACGCCAAATCCAAATCATCTTCCAAAGATGCAGAATTTTACACTCCTTTCAACAGTGCTAGAGTGTTCCTATTTCTCCAAATCTTCTCCAGCACTTGTATTTTTCTTTTCTTTTTCTTTTTTTAAATAATGGCCATTCTGTAAGACATGAAATGATATTTCATTGTAGTTTTGATCTGCATTTCCCTAATAGCTAGATGTTGAGAATCTATTCATGTGCCTTTTGAACATTTGTGGTTCCTCTTTGGAAAAATGTCTGTTCAAGTCTTCTGCCCAGTTTCTAATTGGATTGCTTGTCATTTTGTCAATGAGTTATGTAATGTCTTTATATAACATGGGAATCAAATCCTTTTGGAATATATGGTTTACGAATATTTTATCCCATTGAATAGGATGCCTGTTCTTTATTATTCTTGACATATACATATATACACATATATACACAGATATATATGTGTATTGTTTTTAATGTGAGCTTTGTGGCTGTCCATCACTTGATAGTACCATTAGTTTTTTTTAACAAATCCTCTTTCTCTCTGAAGGAGAATCTCATTTTTCAGACTAACAAAGAAAACTTCATGTACATTCCCTCATTGCTAAGTGTAACCTTTTTGTGACCAGTCTTTAGAAGTCAGGTATTCAGTTTCCTGAACTTTGTGTCCTTCCCCCTACAGCACTATTTTCTGCTATTTTTGTCACTAGCAATTTTGTTCCTTCCAGAGATCCAGTTCATATGCTGAGCATATTGTGTTCAGATTTCTCTGTCTCCCACCATATATTCACCTTCACCATAATAGTTCTGTGTACATCTTACATAAATCTGTTTCAGCACCTGTATGCCCCTGCTTTGTCCTGGGCTGGGGATGCCATTTCCCTACCCCATTTCTGTTCTGTTCAAAGACTGCCTTTTCTTTGAAACTTTCCCTGAATACCAGCTAGAGGTGATTTCTTTCTACTCTGAGCACCTAATGTCCTTCTTGTCACTTCTGTTTTCATAGCAGTTATATGCACTAGGTGCTCCAGACCATGTCTTTTATAATTCATCCTCATGCTGCACAACACAAAGAACAGGGATTAGGAGCCACACAGCTCACAGGCAGAACAATGCATGGGCCAAATATTTGGCCAAATGGATACTGTTTTAGTTTGCTAAAGCTGCTGGGTGTAAAATGCCAGGAATGGGTTGGCTTTTATAATGGGGATTTATTGAGGTAAAAACCTACCCTAATAAATCTGAGGCTGTGAAAATGTCCAAATCAAGGCACATCTGTCTCACCAAAGATCAGCTGCTGGCAGATCCTGGACCTCTGCCATGTGGAAAGGCAAATTGAGGCCCGTCTCTGCTGAGGTCCCTGTCTTCCCCTCCAGGGTTACTTTTTCCCCAAGATCAGCTGTGAGTGATCAAACACAGAGCTTATCTCTCCTTTCTCCTCACTTCAGGATGTTCTGCTACTTTGGTCTCTCTCAGCTTCTCAGAGTTTCTCTTTCTTTCAGTCTTTCTGCAGCTGAAGGAGATCCTGGAGTCTGCTCTCATGTGGCTGGGTAAAGTGGTAGCTGTCTTTCTCTGTGTGTTTCTGCTTTTAGTTCTCAGTTTATATAAGACTCCAGTGAGAGGAATAGGACCCACCCTGAGCCTTGCAATCTAATCAAAGGCTCTTAACTAAAGTGATCTAAGCAAAAGGTCTCAACTGAATCTGAGTAAAAGCTCCACATACAATAGGCTTCCAGGTCCAGGAATGGGTTAGCTTAAGAAAATAATTTTCTGGGTCCATGAAAGACTCAAATCAGGACAGATACCAATGAGTGGAAATCTTTTATATAACAAAAAGCTGTGACTACAGAAAACACACTTATTACATTTTGTAGCTCAGAGCAGATGAAAATATGTAACATTGATTTGTTATCATGAACCAGACAAGAGAAGAGAGGAGTGAATGAAGAATAGTGTAATAAAGCACTGACCGAGAACTTAAGACAGAGGTACAATACAAATTCTATTGTAATGTAATATGTGGCTTTTGGCAAGTCACTTCAATATCTTGAGTCAGTATGCCCATCTGTAAAATAAGTATTATCTTTAGATTGCTTTCCTAGGTTTAACATTCTATAAATCTATATTTCATATGGTAATTCCTGGTCAAATTAGATACATTTTGCTCTTTTTCTACTTCTTTTGAAGATCACAATGAAAAACCAATTCTGCTTGGGAGACGGGGCCAAATAACGTGAAGAGGAGGGAATTTAAATTTCTGTCTGAATATAAAGATAATAGAAATGTTCTTGAATGTAATCTTATTGTGATTCACATGGAACCATTGTTGGAACAGATTTTGAGAAGAAGTGTCAATGTGCCTGAGACCCACTCTTTTTGGCTTACCAGACTGCTGCTTCAGAAAGACAATTGGCAAAAGAGAAAAAGATGTGTTTTCCTAAAACTATTCACAATTAATGCCAAGAGAATAAAATTCCTAAGTATTTAAATGTCAAGGTAAAGACATTGCTAATTTGACCTTCTTCAATTTTCACATGGAGGCTTGTGAAATTTGGGTAAGACAAAGAGCAAAGCACTTTATATTCCTAGACTTTAAAAGCCTGCCTTTAGTAGGCACTGTGTGTCTTTCTTTTGTAATCTCAGGTTTTATAGTCTCCTTTATCAATTGTAAGAGGTGTGGAAGGCTGTTTATATCTTTCTGAAGGGACACTTGGGTCAACAGGTTGAAAGAACTTTGAAAGTTATTTGTATCTTTGCCAGTCACTGCATTGTGTGAGAATTGGCATAGCTGGTGTATAAACCATCTTTGAATAAGAGACAGAAAATAGAATTTATCAGGGGACAATGCCCTTTGTTTAGGAGGAACAACAAAAGATGAATGAAAGGACACAGCCAGTCTTCTGTGTTCAGTGTCCCATTTTTCCAGATAAAATAGGGGTAATATTCAATCTTGATTGTACATAGGGGGCTTGGGTACTTTAAGAAGATGGAGGAAGAAGGGAAATGAAAAAGAAATAAAGCGACCAATATGTTCTTGAACTGTGACTTCTAGCAGCTGCATTTAAAAAACAACCATTACATTTTGTGGCTGTATCTGTGAGGCTTATCCATTATGTGTGCAAACACAATCTGATTAGTATTTGTTATAAGCTCGTCTTGTCTGCTTTTATTACAGACATCACCTTCAGATGTGGGGCCACTGCAGCTATTAAATCAGGAATATTTAGCTATTATTTGTAATAAATGTCAGCAGGGCTGAACTGAAGCCAGCAGGAAATGTTCAGGGCAGAAAACACACTGACATTCATTCATGCAAATTTGCACCACTGGTAGAATTAATCATATAGAAGGAGGGTAGAGCACACAATGCATTTATATTACTGGTTTGGTCAATTCTCCTTCCTGAATATGAGAGTTATAATGAACAAAAAGCAATCTGCTGACAAATAGTCCCCTGTGAAGTGCAGGCAGCAAGATTAACTTTCCGAAGCAGGCATGCCTGGGTTTATAGTGACCCACCCATCCTTCCTCCCCACACCAGACCTTCTGAGGCATGTTTGTGCTGTCCTTTTTCCTCTTTAAAAGACATCTGGATCTAGTATGCATATAACTCTTCCCTCTTAAAATCACAGGGACACTCAAGAACATTCCCTGCATATTGCTGCAGGTTGGACTGGCCTTACCCTATTATAAATGAAGGTGCTTACAGCACAGTGGGAAGATGTAGTGAAGGGACTGGGTAGTTGATTATTAAGAAACTGTCGTTTACCAAAAAGGAGAGAATTTAAATCCTTTTTAATCTGCTTCTGTGTAAAGTGAGGTGAAACAGCCCATACAACAGGATAATTTAATCTCTTCAGAGAAGATGGTAATCACCATTATCAAACACAGCTAGCACTTGCACTGAACATCAAGGAATATCATTTAATTCTATGAGTAAAGTTAATGCCAGAAAAGATTAATTTTTTAGAAAGGTGAGAATGATACAAGATGAAAACATACCTTTAAATTTTTCCTCAATTTCTCATTGCATGAAATTGTTATTCACCAGGAAATAAAACTGCTGAAAGGTACTGACATAAAAATTATAAGTGACTTCAAAGACACTAATTATTCTTTGGGTGGTTTAGTCCCCATGATTTGAATAAAAAACATGGAGAACAAGAGATAAAAATATGCTTCATAAACAATACAAAAAAACTTTAAAAATTTTCTGCTAATAGTAATGAAAATTAAGGAAAATTCTTCTAAAATGCTTCTTATGTCATGGGAGTCAGTTTAAAGTAATGCTTCTTTAAAAGTGTAATTTCCCCCCACTTCTTTGAAGCATGCACATATTCATGCATGTAGAACATATATTCTGTATTGAAGCACTTTTCTTCCTAATTTGAATCCCTGTTGGGATCATATTTCTTACATTAATTTTCTTAGCTGAGGTTGAAGGAGAGAGCCTTTACAAGTCAAATGGAAAAGGGACATTTCTCTTGATTAGGTGAAAGTTGTAATGCTGTAGTACAGCAATTGAATTGAGTGACTTGTGCAGTAATTAGAGAGATGAGTTGTGGCATCAAAGTGAGAAGTGGGGACATGTTTCTACGTGTAGGATTTCTCCAGGGCCAATGAAGAAAACCAGGAAAGCTGATATAGCACAGTTAGGATGATTCACAACCTCTCAAAGCTGAGTTCTTTTAAGCAATGTACTTATGGTATAATTATTGATTCTATATTTCACCCTGTGAATGATTTAGAGAAATTATATGAATATATTTAAAATAAATGGATAAAAGAGAGTGTAAAATTAATGGCAACTAATAATCTAAATATCTGTTTATAAGGAAGATCAGTACCAGGGGGATATTTGTATTACTGGTACACAAACTTTTTAGCCTTACACTGTTACTAAAGTTGAGTCAAACTTTTGGCTTTGGGCTTCCTGGTAGCTACAGAGAAAGGGCAGCAGAATCCTTATGTGGTTAGAATTGTTGGTGAGAAGAAAGAATATTAGATCAGGCATACCTCGTTTAACTGCACTTTGCAGAGACTGCATTTTTTTTTTTTTAAACAAATTGAAGGTTTGTGGCAACCCTGCATAGAGCAAGTCTATCTGCACCATTTTTCCAACATGTGCTCACCTTGTGTCTCTGTGTCATATTTTAATTAAGATGTGTACATTGTTTTTTATAGACATAATGTTACTGCATACTTAAATAGACTACAGAATAGTGTAAACATAACTTTCATATGCAATGAGAAACCCAAGATTTCATGCGACTCACTTATGTCCATATGTGCTTTATTGCAATGGTATGGAACCGAACACACAATATTCTGAGGTATGCCTATATTTATGAAAGGCAGACTATGGACACTATGGTGGCCCCCATGATCTTGCCTTCTGGTATCCATGCCTTTGCGATAATCCCATCTTCTGAGTATGGGCAGGACCTGTGGCTTACTTCTAACCAACAGAATATGGCAAAGGTGATGGGAAATAGTTACGTGAGCATAACTATGTCATGCAAGATTGTACTGCCCGGCTTGCTAGGACTCTCACCTTCTCTCTCTGTCTGGCTTTGAAGAAGCAAGCTGCCATCTTGTAGGCAGCCAGATAGAGAAGCCCACATACAGGGAGCCAGGGGACAGCCAGAAAGAAATAAAGGCTCTTGGTCAGGTAACTTGCTAGGAACTCGATGCTGCCAACAGCAACATGAGTGGGGAAGTGGATCATTCCTGTTTAACGCTTAGATGAGACTGCTGCCCTGCTGACCCTGGATTGAATGCTTGTGAGAGTTTGAAAGCAAGGCCCCAGCTAAGTTGTCCTTGGACTCCTGACCCACAGGGGCAGAAAATAAATTGTCCTAGTGTAAGTGCTTTATTTATGGTAATATTGTAACAGAGCAGTAGATAAATAATGTAATTGTAAGAAATATACATAATTTTCTCTCTGATATTTGGGTCCTAAAACTGTTTTTTAATATTTACCTTTAACAATAACTTTATTAATTTATATTTTATTTATATTTTATTTTTCTTCTCACATCAAATTGCCTGTAGTTTCTCCTCCTCTTATAAACTTGCTCCCTTTGTTGTCTAATTGACAGTTAGTCCATTTTCCTAAGTATTCTCCATTTTCCATCTTGAGACAGTTATTTCTAGACCTAGAAAAAAATGAGTGTTCCATCTCCAAAGAGGCTACTTATTTTTTGCTTCCTCTTTTCTAAAAGATTTTGATGCTTCTTTAAAAAATAAGCATAGCACAATATACAAAATAGGAATTTTGTAAGGGATATAATAAAAAAATTATACTTATGTGTCAGAATGTAAGCACTGACATGTTAACTCCTTTTCCATTAATAAAAATATTTTTTATATTATTCGGAAAAAATTGAACCACAGAGGGGTTAAATAACTTTCTCAAGGTCTCACATTTGGACAATGCAAACTGGAATCTAAATCCAAGCAATTTGGTTTCGGAATCTGCACTCTTAACTACCATGCTATCCTGCCTCTCAAATGCTATTCAAATGCTATTAATAGGGAAGTGCAGCCATTAACATGGATGTGATTGGATATAAAGCTGACTCTAAGTTTCCTGGTTGCCTTGCAAAAGATGAAATTTCCAAAGTTACTCAATGCTCACTGTGTAAGGATGGTTTTATGAAATGAGCAATGTATCAACCTCCATATGATAAAATGAGATTCAAAGAATTGATTTTGAAGCTACCTTTGGCTTCTCAGTTGGGCATATAGCCCAAATCTCCTCCTCATCAGAAGGCTTATTTCCATGCCAATTTTGATTAATCAGAATTTTCATGTCAGTGTCAATTTTGATTAATCTGAATTTTATGTAAGAAAGTAGCATTTCCTTTCACTTTGGTTATTCTCCTTGAACCTTCACATTTAAGCAGCACAACCAACTGTTGTGTCTTTCAATACAAATCACTTTTGTTTTCCTGTAGCTATCCTTCCATCCATTGTTTTTAGCTCAATTATTGAAGTTTGGGGTAGCCATGTGCTTCAGGGGAGGTTGGGTCTCCTTTTTAGTCATAAAGGGTGAATTATGTTTGGTCCAAGCAGATTATGGTAATCACCACATCTGAATTTTTGACCAATGAGATATGAGGTGTAGTCTACTGGGGACCATTTGTGAAATATTTCCTTGATGGTTAAAGGTGATATAAAAGAAGACAGTCTCCCTTTGTAACTCTAGACATTGTTGACAGTTTGTGACACAAGAAACAATACTGGTCAACTAGGGTGATGGGAGGATGTAGACAACAGATCAAAGCAATATGCCTAGGATGGCAAAGCAGAGAAGGCTGAGAAACTGGGTGGTTGTGATGCCATTAAGCTGCTAAATTAACCAACCTAAGAACTCTGAGTTCAAAATTATTCAGAATAATTTTTTTTGCAGCCAAAATTATCCTAATGGATGCTGTCAACCACAACATATGTCTCTAGGGAGTTGAACAAATTGACCTGGTATATTTAATTATTTGATATTGACTACTAAATCAAGTTCCAAACTCCCAGGACTACAGGGGTCAGGCAAGTACTATATTTGAGTGAACAAGAGGGAGAGGAGGAAGCAGTGGGGTATCTGGGCAGCTACCAGATAAATTACCATATAAAATACAAGAAGTCATCAAGCAATCAACATTGAAGTCCAGAGTCCTGTAAGCTTCTAGTTTGCAACTACTGATATGAAAAGTGGCAAATTTCTATCAAATATGATGATCCTTTGTTTCCTTTTATGTTATTGTAATTAATGTTTGATTCTTCCTTTTAGGAAGCAGGATTAATGTAGCTTAAGGCCATTCCTGGTTAGTGATAATAAGTTCATCTTACCTAAATATAGAGAGTGCTTATCTTCCCATTTGCTTTATTTTAAAGCATTACAAAGCAATTAGAAAATAATGTTTAAGAGGCAGGAGGAAAGTAGGACACATATTTTTACTACCACTTAAATTGGTATCTATTCATCAAAAGACCAGTTCCTCTACAGAGCTCTTCTATAGTTTCTATAATTTCTATTCTTTTCTTTTTTCTTTTTTTTCTTATTTTTTGACTGATTGTGAAACATCCTTCCTAAATCAACAACACAGTCCATCTAGATTTTAACTTCCATTCAGATGAATATAAAAGGATTCATATACTGGTCTACCACTATGTATTTGACACTGGCCAAATTGTTTAAGCTTTTGAAAGCTAATTTTCTTATGAGTAAAATAGTCAAGTGTAGAATGAAAATCAGTATTGTTCCTTTCAACTTAAGATACAATGATTCTTATTGGTTTTTGACAATAGCACCCCAAAACACAAATATAAAATTTTGGAGGAGTTGATGATATTATCTTAATAATATTATTCTTGAAGATTAGGAATATTATCTTTTAAATAACTTGTAATGGGGTGTCTCCGTGAATCCACATAAAGCCTAAACTTTTTTTCAATATTCCAACTTGAATAACATTTGGGGGATAATGAGTTTTGTATATTTTGTAATCACCAGGCTATGAAATAATTCCTTTCATTTGTTAGCATATATGAATTTTTAAAAATGAACCATAAACAGAGCACTATGTACATAATTTGTCCTTATAGGTAGGATTATTTTGCCCATGAAGCATTTCTTTGCATAATTAAAAAAATACTCTTAAAAATGGTAAAAATAGAAAGAAATGGCCAATTAGTGATACTGCTGTTTTTCACTGCAGTAATGGAAAACAATAGCAACACCATCACGCCAGCATGGTACAATTTATCAAAGAAGACTAACACTTTCTCTAGCCTCAAGCACATTCCAAAGACATTCAAATTTTTACTTTTGATTTGCTTATAACCCTTTCAGCTCTTCATTGATTATACCAAATTTTAAATAACAATCTTCTATGTGAATAGAACAAATATTTGTTAAATAGGATAGCAAAGTTTCTTATTGAAGGCACACGGAGTGTCAAATTAAATGAGTAACAAATAGGAAATAACTCCTTAGGGAAGGAGAATGAAATCAAAATCCTTCAAACACTGAGCACTGGTGTTCACAATGAATTGAAATAATCAGATCTTCATCATCTATGGGGTTCTCACCTGCTTGAGGAAACTTTTTATTATGTAGAGACTTTGATGCCTTCCACTTTATATCCTAAGTGTTCCATGGCCATGCATGTAAAATAACATTCTTAAGGAAACACTCCATAAACTGATTTATTTTGAGCTTGCAATATTATTTTAATTTTATCCTCTTCTGAAATTTCTTTTCTATATACAAGATTAGGACATTTTTAAAGGTCTGGAAGCAGTGGGTATGGAAAGTTTTGTGTTTATTAAATCTAAGTTAAAAGCTCCCACACTTGATTCCTCACCTGACAACATTAAACAAATGCATTTGTGTTTGTTAAAAATTGATTTTTACCATGGATGAAAAGTTGATTTATTTTTGTTTGTCCTCAACTACCCCTATGAAAAAGCATGAATATGAACTGTTTTGTGAAATTCATATAGTGCATCAAATATTTTGGGGGGCAGCTGCGATTTCTCTGGTTATACTACGACCTAGTGATCCCGTATGGCCATAATCTGAGGTCCTTAAATCTCCAGATAAGGTGGAAAATATGTCAGGACTCATTAAGAGGTGTACCTACACCTACATTGATTTTTATAAATTGATTCTTAAATTATAGGGGCAGCATAGCACACAAAAACATCAATGTGACTAGGTATTATTTGTATAAAATTAATATATTTTGCTAGTAGCTATTATCACTACTCTTTCCTGATATTGTGTCATAAGTAATCATTATCCTTCAGTAAATTATTTAAAACACAAACTTTTATTTTCATTCTCATTGAAGGTATATGTTGGATGACATGTTCACTGTGGGGCTATATATGGCAATCTTGATGCTTGCCACCTAAGATCTATCTCATCTGTCCACAACCTTTACCAAAGAATCTGACTTATGATAGGCTCTGGCCCCTTGACCAGCTAATTGGCCCCAGGAGGGTCCCAGAACCATAAGCAATGTCTGATGTGCAAAGCTACTCAGGGTCTATACTATTCTTTCTCTTAGGAATTAAATTGTGAAATAGGGAAATTAATCTGTGGTTTAAAAATGAGGGGAGAAGCTGAAAGATGAAATAAGGCAGATTTAGAACCTTGATTGTCACAAGGCAAAGTTCTGAGGAGGCAGAAGATATGAGAAGGAGAAAGAATTGCAGATGTGTCTCTAGTTGCATGAAAAGGGATCACGAAGCAGATAATTTGAAAGCAACTGAGTCAAGGTAATACCAAAAAACTGGAGAAAAGATTTTGCCACCTTATGAGGTTTATACCTTTCTGAATACCAGACTGCCCTAGGTTTCCATGGGTAGCCGCATATCCTTCTAGCACAAATAATATATGATAGCTCAAGTGTTTCTCATTTCTTTATATTAAAATAGCAATATTCATTTTTTTTTTCTAGCAGCAGAACAAATTCTTTAAGTGAAATATTTTTTCAGCTCCCTAATAAAGTGAAAAAGAGAGCTGCACACAAAAAAGCAAATGGTGGGGAGCTGAAGTGCCTCTCATGCTCTCCCTCTGGGACAATTCTGTAGATTCTAACTCCCTCTTCCTATGGTTTAAAATCCATTAATCTGAACTAAAGATACAGATAAATTCATAAATAAGTGACTAAAGGAAAAGGGAAACTCAGAGGTGCTGGGGCATTTTGTTTTTCCTCGTGGGTTTGGATCATTATGTTATCACGGTTCCTGCCATATCTTTGGCTACAGGACCTCTTTCTTCTCTAACTTCAGCATCATGAAATTTACACAATAATAAGCTTAATACCTCCAGTCCAAACCATTGCCCTGAACTCCAGACTCCTCAGTCCAATTGCCTACCAACCATCCTCTTTGTATGGCTAATAGGCACCTCACATTTAACAAGTACATTCAGGTTCCCCTTCATGTCAAATGGCATTCCCATCTTCCCAGTTCTTAAGGACTAAACCTTTGGAATCATTCTTGATTTCTCCCTTTATCCCTTCTCTTATACTCCACATTCAATCATTTGCCTCATGCCCATGTTATCTGTAAAACCTATTGATTCTGCCTTTGCAATATATCAAAACTAGTTAATTCTCATCACCACCACTGCTACCACCTTATCCAAACCACTATTAACTCTCACTGGGATCAATGCCATGACCTCCTTACTAGTCACCCAACTTTTATCTTTACCCACATGCAGTATTTTCTCTACACTTTAGCCAGTGTGACCCTTATAATACATAAATGAGATAATACAGCTTCTATGTTCAAAATTCTCCGATGAATTCCCCTCTCCTTAAGTAAAAGCCAAAGTTTTTGCAATGGCCCCCAAGCCCTAGATGATGTGTTCCACCCTTCACCTCCCTGAGCTCATCTCTACCTTCCCTACCTGTTTACACTGTTCCATCCATGTGCCCTGTTGCACCCCCAGTTTCAGCATTCTCCTGCCTCAGGGTCTTTCTAATTCTACTTATATTGATCTCCTCCAACCCACCCCCAAATCTACTAGACTTGCTCTCTCATCTACTCTAGGCCTCAGTTCAAATGCCATCTCATCAGGAAGGCAACACCCATTTCACCATTTTTAAAATAGCCCTTCCTCCATAATCTCGATACCCTTTCCCAGTTTAGTTTTCTCACGATCGTAAGACTTACTTTACTAAATTGTTTGTTTCTACCTCCCAAAATGTGAGCTCTACAAGGTCAGGAGTTGCTACCTGTTTTGTTCACTGCTATGCCCCTTTGTTGAGACAGTTCTTGTCACATAAATATTTGCTGAATGAATGAATGAATGGACCCCTAGGTTTCCTCTACATATTCTCAGGGGTCAGTGAGTTTTTATAAGAATTAAAAACTTTGTATGTTTTAGTTTCAATTACATTAAAACAAAAATTCATGCAAACATAATGTGAATTATGAAAATACCACCTTATAGCAGTATTTTAGCAGTTGTAGTTATAGTTTTACTTCTGATTGAATTAATTCAATCAGTACTACTTTAATTGTAATGCAGAAATGGAAGGAGAACTGAAGTTGAATTAATATTTATATGAAGTTTAGCACCAAGTGAAGGCCAAAGGAATATAGATTTCAGAGAAAAAAAGCAGTGGGAGAAAATCTCATTACACAAAGCAGTTACATAGTTATATTGAACTTGAGAGAAACTATGTTCTAGCAGTGAGTGAGATACTACCTTGGATCTGGTAATTTGGGTAAAGCAAGACATCATCAGATATTACATTATATTAATGTTAATTTTAATTTATTGCTTTTAGAGCTTTGATGATTTAGTTCATATGTTTTTTATTTTATGTTTATGTAAGGAGTTTACACCTGGATTTGTGTATTTAAATATTTAAATTATCATAAACAAAATTTAAGTCACTACTAGTAATGTACAATACTTTCTTCTCCTCTAAAACAGGGGTTCTTAACCTTTTTTTGTTCCATGGACCCCTTTGCCAGTCAGGTGAAAACCATAGACCCCTTACTAAGTCCACACTATACTGTGAATTATTTAATAAATATATCTCACCTGCACCAACACGTCCCCACAAGAATAATATTTTTTTGAATTTCAATTCAAGCTCATGGACTCCTTGTTAAGAACCCCTGCTCTAAAAGTTATTCACAAAAACCATGGACTGACGCCATTATCACTTCTTGTTAACATCTTATGTATTATGTACACATTGGGCTTTTATCTGCAAGCATCTTAGTAACAAAACTATTTTTAAAAATTTTGATATTTTTAGAATGGAAGCTGTATGTTTTTGCTGAAAGAAACAGGATAACTTGATGAGGCCATTTTGATGTGTCAAAATAAAAAACCACTTTTTAAAAAAACAAATAAAATATACAAGAAATATACTACTTCTACTTTATTCTTGATACTTATCTTGTCTTTGACAGTAAGGGATTTTTGATGGTAAGGGGTAAGTATGTCTTTTGGGAAGTCAGTTGCCAATAAGCAAAAAGGTTAATGTTTTAGATTACATAAAATGTCACAACTTCAGAATACCATGTTGATTTGCTGAAAATACTTGGTTTACTTGCAGCTGGATTTTCTTTCAGGGGCACATGTTTTTTTGTTGATACATAGAGACATGCTGGTTTACCTTTCTTTCTGCCTCTCCCTTTTTAATAGTTTTGTTATGGCAAAAGTATGGAGATAATGGGTAATTGGAGAAGGCTAAAAGTGAGGTAGAGAGTAAACAAGAAAATTATACAATAGAATTCCGCTGATACCAGTGACAAAAAGTAAGACTTTGTCTTGCTACTAATATTGCATTTGCCACTAGCAATAGTAGTAAAATAATCTCTAGTAAATTGGAAGAAATGTTTCTGCGATTACATTGTATGTAATTGGGAAAAGTTGTTTATGAACAAATGTGATTTCTTAAACTGCAAGTGTGTGTAAGAGACTGTGAGAGGTACTTCACATATAATTTTATCCTCAAAATCAGTGTTTGAGGTCTGTGTTATTATCCTTGTTCTGTAGACTGTGAAACAGAGGTGCACAGTATCGAAACAGCATGCCCCAGGAAAGACAAGGTGCAGTGGATATAGGCTTCAAACCCAGGTTTGTCTGGCTTCCAAATTCATGCTGTTGCTATTATATGCTTTTAATAAAATTGAGAGAGGTGACCATAGGATACTATGTTTTTGGTAAAAAATTAGGCGTCTGGTCTTGTAAACTAGTTCTAAAGATAGTTCTTAAATTCATGCTGTGATTATTTGGAATACTGTCCACATTTTAAACCTTCCAAGATAGCTAAGGTAAAGGGAGCAACACTCTTTTATATTTATGATTTCTAGTGCATCAAAAATAAAACCAATAATTAAATTATTTCTCAGTTGTACTTTGTTATAGTAGATACTAAGAAAGAAATATCTGACTGTCATGTCGAGATGGTTGTCTTCCAGGACCCATAGTTATGTTCTTAAAGTTTTTACAAGATACAGATCAATATAGTAGTTGTTTGTTATTTTTAATATTAGAAATATTAATCTTACTGCTAGTTTCCAAAATTGGAGACCTTATAGGAACTGTTAGATCATTTTGAGAGGACTACTCGATTCCTTCTTTCGTTCTCCAGGATAAAGCATTCGATCTCATTAGGTTATGGTTAGCAACACCAAAAGGCAGTTGCAGTATTCATTTTTGATACCCTTGATTATCCTGCAGTAATCAAGAAAACAGTGATGGAACGAGTCGGTTACATGTGAATTAGAAAGCACAATAGCCTCCCCACCTCTTTTAGTACTGGCTTCCTAGAAACCTAGGGTCAAATTTCATATACGTTTATTGTAATTAACATTATTCCTGGTAGAAAAACAACAACAACAACAACAACAACAACAACATACTTTTTCAACCTTAGAGATTTCTTGCTTCTCCTCTGAAATAAGTTTTTATTTTTCCATTCTTATGTACATTTTTGCAATATGCTTAGGTATTTATATTTTAAACTGTCTCCACATCTTTTTAGAAAGAACATATAAAATTCTTCCACTGGATAATATAACACTAACTTGTGGCAAGTAAAAATAAAGGACAATTTAGTTGTGAAATCTATGAGTCCAAGGAAAATTATGACTAGAGAAATAATTTATTGAGTGTATCAGTGAAATTTATTATTGTCTTACTGCACTTCCTATGTAACAATAATACTTTTCAAAAAGTTGCACAAAAGGGTTTGGCTTTGTAAACTTTCTTTAGAATATTATCCAACAAGCTGCTGGAAAAATGTAAAAAGGCAAACCACAAAATGTGTGTATGTTTAAAAGGTGATCTTTACAACTAAGAGGAAATAGTGGCTTTTGACTTAGTTATTCATTACACACAGCAGTAGACGGGTGGTTATTGTATAGCACTAAACATTCTATAGTGAGATTTGCTGTAATAATACAAACCAACAGGTTTAAACCTCAGAAATGACCTTTTAAAGGGCAGGCATTCAATTTTGAGAAAAATTGTCAACAGCTGGCTTGAGGGTAAAATACAAAAATTTAAAACCTTATAATTAGGCAGCTTATTTTAAAACACAGGATGAGAGGCACAGATGGTTCATATTAATGAAAGCAAACAGTAACAACAAAAAGACAAAACAGGAGTATAAAAGTTGGAAGGGCAAGAGATGAGCTACTTAAACAGACTGATCCTGAAATACCTTTTGGTCAATCAACATTTACTGGGATTAGGAGGTAAAAGACAATATAAGTTTCTGCTTTAGGGACATTTTCCATCTTATAAAGGTGATAGAATTTACATCAGTTGTAGAAATTGTATGAATGAAGTTTCACTCTATGAAATTGTACAGGAATATGAAACATGTTTCGGAAAAGATCAATGTCTCTTGGTGTGTAAAGATACCAATAGACATGTAAGTGGCTCTGCCCCTGTATGTTCCAAGAGCTATACGTCTCTCAAACCATTCCTCTGCCAAATTATATAAAACTCAAATATGGAAAAGTGATATTTGTTTCCAAGAGCAATTACTGAATTTAAATGATCAGACTTACAGTCAAATAACTTTTGAATCATCTAATATGTTCTCACACACTGCATTACAAGCGATGTAGGGGTGAGAAGGTGATGGATTGGATAGGGGGAAGTTTAACAGAAATTATAAAAATGTTTTTGTCCTTAAGATTGAAGTGGTTTGAGATTATAAGTATGCCTGAAAACAAAGTGGAGGTTTGTATTCCATAAACTACTCTTCAATCCCCTTTCCACCTTTTCTTCTTGGGCTTGTTCTTCCTTTCTATTTTTAAGAATCTTGTTTTCTTATACTTCTCTGATAAATAGTTACTGCCCAAATTATTCAGATTAGAGGAAGATCTTGGCCTGATTGCTTAAGAGGTAGAATTTTGGTTTTTCTTTTCTTGTCTCCTCAATTCTTTACTCAATTCTTGGTCATGGTACACCCAACTTTGTGACTTGGCTGTGTGTACAAAGAAGAGCTTATTATTATTTTGCTTGTCTGAAGGATTGAGATCCTTTTATCTTTCCTTGTTTATGGGCCTGGGCAAGGGAAGAGAAGAAGGGGCTTTCTCAAATGCAACTAACTCAAACTGTGGTTTTATGAATGCCCTAAGTATTTGATTGCTGTCCTTCACAGATACTTTCTTTGATAACAGTTGAGGCTATCAATAGGAAGCTAATCTATTTGATCTCTTAAAATGAATGGTTTTAAGAACACCTACTTCTATGGGACAGTATTCTATATCACATTGCTTTTATTAACTTATTTTATAAATCAAAAACCTGAGTAGCATAGAGGTTTAGTGACTTTCCCGCAATGCTCAGCAAGTCATTGTCAAGATAATTCAGACTTCTGAAGTTGAATGGAAGGTCTAACAACTAGGCAATTGTGCATGTGCATTCTTTTGCCCAGGCCTCTTATGGACTCCATTATATTTTCTGTGGTCGCTTGTTTCTTTCTGCTGACTGCACTTCAAAAGCACCAGCTCTCAGAAGCAGTGACTCTGGGAGTGGCACCATTGGCAGCATTTTGCTCATTGTTGACCCAGGGACCCTGGTTCTGTACAGCAGCCCATCTACCAAAAAGTGCCTGTGATTGACCCACAAAATGCACTCTCTCTATGAGGTACAATATTCATCTGACTGAATGACTTGAATGGGCTAGGGCTAGTAATGTGTGCATAGAAACATACATCATATTTTTCTTTTTTAAAACTATGAACTCCACTTGTCAGAATAAGGAATTTTATTTTCATTTGTGAAGTTTCATTCTGTGTCTCTGACTTCTTGATGCTTCCTCTCTGCTACATTAGCACTGAGCAGGCTGTAAAGTAGATAATGTGGAGGGCTGGAAAGATGAGGTGTTCGAGGAGGAAAAGATGTGTGAGCAGGGAGGGCAATCTTTTTCACAGTTGATTTTCTAATGACTTGTTCAGTCTTCCAGGTGGTTGGCCCAGTCATCTGTTCTAGCACTTTAGATAGTAATGCATGTACCCTTCCAGCTGCTAGTGTCTTTGTTATACCTACTGTTGCATTCAATACGAGTTTGGCAGGACAGTGTTGGCAGGACTTTTCTAACCTTAGGTACATAACAAAGCAAAACACTTAGATTATAAATGTGTCAGAGCCCTTCCTTACCTCCCCTTGGAAGGAATTTGTTGTTTTTTTTCTTTTTACTCAGACAAATGAGGGTGAATTAAGGCAGACTTGTGGGGAAAGAGATGAATCGAAGAATTTCCTTATGTTTCAATCAATACTAAATGCTTTGACATATGTTCTCCAACGGGAGGACAGAACTGGGGTTGTCACAGAGAGTAATTAGAAGCTGGTGCATGAGTATTGTGTATGCCCTTCAACCAAATACCACAGGTAGTTAAAGCCTTTTTTTGTGTGCCTCTGTGGCAGGGATCCTCCTTCCCAGTGGTGATGGAGAAGTGTCTACAGATGTTTTCTGCAGATGTTTCTCAGCAGGGACTCCCTCTTAGTATCTACTTTCTCTTTTCACATGCCTTCTTTAGTAGTTCCCTTATCTATCCATTTCTTCCCAATGAAATTTTTGCTGCCATTCTGTTAGTCACACCTGCTTCCTATATCCCTTGAGTTCCCCTCCCTCTTCTCTGTCCTTCCACCTGCAATCTAGCAAGAAGATCACCTTTTCTTTTCCAACTCTCTTGTCAAAACTAACTTCTGGGAAATATTTTCACTGTATCACCACAATAAGTGCATTTCTAAAGATACAGGCCATTATACATATCATCAAAACCTATAAAATTGTGTGGTACAAAGTGTAAACCATAATGTAAACTATAGGCCGTGGTTAGTTGCAATGCTACAATATGTGTCATCAATTGTAATAAATGTGCCACGCTAATGAAAGATGTTGTTAATGGGGAAAAGTGAGGGAGGAGGAAAGGGTGGGGTATATGGAAATCCCTATATTTCGATGTAACATTTATGTAATCTAAAACTTAAAAAGAAAAAACTTAAATTTAAAACTGATTAACTGTTGGGTGATCAAAAGAAGAAGAAGAAGAAGAAAAAAGATTCATACACATCCAGACAATGGAAAGAATCATTTAAACTCTAATTTTTTTTTTAATTTATTTTTATTGTGGGTAAAAATCAAAATTCTCACAATACATACAAACATTTGCAAAATGATATATAAATGTATATGCATATATGTGCATTTGCTTACAAAAA